>CP139507.1:368111823-368357993 GCA_021014915.2 Artemisia tridentata subsp. tridentata
TACATAACTCGTGAACCGTAACCAACCAACTCCTAGATCTTTGCATCGATCCTACATCAACCTTATCACACACCGTAAGTAAATGGAATCGAGTTCTCAAGAGGTAAAGATGCCTCAAATTGTGCCATACGCTATTCACTCAAAGGAAAATTGTCTAGCACACTTTAAATCAGTTAAGAGTCAATGTGAGGCAGTCTCAGAAGCAAGGTTACCATTAGGGAATCCATATCCATTTCGTCGAGTTTTTGCAAAACTCTTCGGATCTGAAATGGATTATTCAACCTTCAGAAGGACACTCCTACATAACATGTTTCAAATAGAGAATCAAATTGAACAAGGAAGTGATTGCAAAGAAGCATATCAAGCGCTCAAGACGCAGTTTAAATGGTTTCTCGACTTAGATTTCAGAGTGATAAAAAGGTCTCCAGATTATGAATCAACAAGCCACATATGGAGTGAATGCATCATTCGATACCAGGAAGCTAAATTGTTCAGAAATCAGTTGCTTATACTAATGAACACATTGGAATTGGTGCTTACTAAAAGATCACTTCATCTGAAAGGGATTCTGGAAGAAGAGAAATTGAAAGAACGGGAAAGAATTGAAATGGAGAAGCAGAAACGGGAAAGAGAGCAAATTGAACGAGAAATGCTATTAAAGGAAACAGAGGGAAATGAGAAAGAGGCAGACAAAGAGGAACACACGGTCAACGCGGGAACTACAACAGATGCTAGCCTGGTTTTCACGGGAAGTGATACATCTTCAGAACAGCAAGTTGAACGCAGTACTCCAAGGAATGATTCGGATGCTGATGGTACACATAGGAATGAAGCTGTTTGGGATACTGAGGATGATCAGATCAGACCTGCACCTGACAAAGTGACATTGGCTACGGTACAACATTCAAATGATAATGATAATGTTGTTGTGTTCGATAATGTGTTTGCTCATGACAAGACACATCCTGCGCATCCTGAGTCCATAAGTGACACATATGTGGTGGAACGGTTTGATAGTAATATCACTCCCACAACTTCAGATATGGATCCTAATGGAGGAGAGCCTGCCCAGGATGGATCTTCTTATGAACAAGATCGTGATTTCTTTACTTCATTAATCGAAAATTTCAAACATGAACTTAAAAAGTGCAAAGAGGACAATCGCAAAGCTATGCAAGCGAATGTCTTATTGTCCAAAGAGCTTGAGGGATTTAAAGAAAAGGAAAAAGATTTTGAAAAAATAACAAAAGGCAAAGACATTGAAATCTCAAACCTTAAATCTCAAGCTCGGAAATTTGAAATAAACGGAGATGTTGTCACACCACTTTTAAAACGAAATGAAGAACTTGAAGTTGGTTATAGAGAAGCTCTTTATCGTGAAAAACGTTCCATTCAAAAACTGGATGAACAAATGGTTCTTAACAACATAAAGGTTCAAGCGCTTTTAAAAGAGAACACTGATCTAAAAGATAAAAACTCAATGCTTCAGGAAACCACTTCAAATTTTAAGATTGTTAATACAAAACTTGAGAATGAAAATCAAGAGGTTTTAAAACGTGCAAACAATCTTGAAGAAAAACTTCGAAAAACAGACCAAAGTGTTCAAACTCTTCAAATGATGATTCCTAAAGCTGAGAAAGTCCATAAGGGAAAATCAGGAATTGGCTTTGAAAGTACCGATCAGGTGGAACATAAATTTTTGCCGACTGATGCTCTGTTCATTTCAGAAGAGGATGAAAATTTGGAAAAGGAAAAACGCTTAAAAGTCAAACAAAGAAAAAGCCCACTCTCGTACCAAGGCTTTGTGTATGGTTGTATACAATTGTCAGAAATACCAAAAACACCTTTGAAAAGAAAAGACACAAATGTGAAAAGATTTTTCAAAGAAGCTCAACTTGCTACTTATGATGCTAATTTATGGCAAAATAAAGCAAGGAAACAGTTTTGTAATCTTAAAAATCACATTGAGCACACGTTAAAGGTCATTTGGTCGAAACAACAATACACCAATAGTGACTACAATCGTCTCATGTCATCAGACGCTTGGCTAAAAAGGGAAGTCTGTAAGTTTTTAAAAGATGAGATTGAACCTCTTGTGAAAAATATCAACTTAAGTTTTGAATACTTTGAAAAATTCCTTGTCACTGAAATGAGAGAAGATTTAAAGTACGTCCATTCACTTGAAGACGAATTTGATGAAAAATGCTTAAATCTTGATATCCAAAAAGAATTTTTCACAAATCAAATTGAGTCACTTAAGTCGGTATCTGTCTGCCATGAGCATGAGAATGTGGATTTTTTGAAATCTGAAAATCTTTGTTTCAAAAGGAAAATCACTGAACTTTCAAAAGAAGTAGCTGAAGTCAAAGAAGAATTGTCCAAAAGAATTGCTTCTTCTGAAAACCCTTTGACAACAGTGCTCAAAGAAAAGGAAAAGATTTTTGAAGAAAATTGTGATGATGCCGAAATCAAGTTTGATTTGGACGAACTTGATACAAAAAATATTGAATTGGAACATGCTGTGGCATCATTACAAAAAGAAAATGAGCATTTGAAACAGACTTACAAAAACCTATTTGATTCAATCAAACGTTCACGAGTTCAGACTCAAAAATCAATCTCGAAACAAAATGAGACTGAAGCTTTGAAGTCTCAATTGTCTGAATTTGCTGATGAAAAGTTTGAAAAGGTTTTGCAAAAGATTGAATCAATGAAGATGAAAAAGAATGAGTCTCAAATCACAAAAGTTTCATTTCCAAATCCTCTGTTTGATTCTAAAACTCCAGATTTTGAAACAGAAAATCAAGTGCTTCAAACTAAAGTGATCGAGCTTGAAACGCTTTTAGCTCAACGAACAAATGATCTTGAGGATGCCAAAACTGATCTTTTCAACAAAATGAACAAATTCGAAACATATTTTGAAAGACTTGAAAAAGAAAATATTGTGTTCGAACGGAAACTGGCTCATAAAACGGATGATTCAAAAGCTGAAAAAGATCATTTTCTAAAACAAATTGCTTCTTTGGAATCTCAATTGGCATCTCAAGATCATCTTCAAAAAGAATATAGTGATTTGAGAACTTCATACAATGCTTTAAGAGTCAAGTTTGAGTCTCTTAACCAATCAAAAGGAAAAGCTCCTATTTCAAATCTTTCAACACCAGAAGTGAGTGTTTCAAAGAAGGTTTACATGGGTGAATCTTCAAAACCATTTTCGAAAAAGGTTTCCCAGTTTACAACCTACTCTTTGCAAAAAGGAAGGAAGTTTTTGAAGAAATCAAGTTTTTCTGAAACACTCACTCCTCAAAAGCTTTCAAGGTCAAATACTTCAAATGGAAAGAATCAAGCTTTTCAAACTCCACACTCTCGTTTTACACCGGTAAAGCAAGTGTGGAGACCAAAGCAAAGTCATTCAAAACCTTTCAAATATTCAACATCCGAATTGCTTTCGCTGCAACACAAGAATGACTCTGCTTTGAAAATTCCAAATTCCTGAAGGTTTCCATTCATCTCAAAAACGAATTTTCGAAATGAAACACCGGTTTCAACAATGGATGGAAAACTTCTTCTTCAAGTTTTAAAACTCCAAGAGAGACACCGGGTTTCTCAAACAATTTTCAAAAGAAAAAGAGTTTTAAATCACCGTTGATTCCACGAGTGTTATTTCAAAATGAAACACCGGTTTTCAGTCCTCGTTGGAATTCAACTTCTTTGAATCGGATTGACACAGCTTACAAATGGATTTCAAAATATGGTAAACCCGTTGGCGCCGTGCTTAAATATGTTCCCAAGGTTGTTGTCTAATCCTAAAAACATAATGGCTTCTGAACACATCAGTTCAGGACCCGTGCTTTCAAGAAAGGAAAGTGCTTAATCAAAAACTTTTCGAGCACTTATCCTAAAAATCTCAATGGCTTGTAAGTATTTCAGCTTACAACCCGCGCTTAACCATTATGGCTTATGCACACATAACAGTGCATAACCCGTTTTTCAAAGAAAGGACCCTGTTGTACGTTTCATTACAACAATCCTAACAAGAAGAGAAGTTTTCATGAAATGGATATTCAAACTTCTTAATCTTAAGCCAAATTTTATTCAAAATTTATCAAAAGGTTTTTCAAAACTTTTCAAAAATTTTGCTTAAGATTTTCAAATCTTTACTCCCCAATTCACTCCAAAGTTTAAAAATATCAAAACCGATGCAAGTTTTGAGGGGGAGTATTTCTAAAAGAAATTTGTTCCAAAACAGATTTGCATGACCGTTTCTCCCTATTAGCTTTCCAAAAATAAAGATTTTAATCAAACGGTATCAAAAATACCATCGAAATGCTATTTTTGAGGGGGAGAAATGTGATTAAAATGTGATCAAAGTCAGTGGAATTGAATCTCAAAGGAGCTCACCAGATAGACTCAGTTCTAACCCTCGAATTGACGAAATCTAAATGTCCGTTATCGAAAAGACTTGTCCTGGACGGGTAATAATTTCAAGCTGGTTTTCCAGTTATGTAAGCGTGTCTCGCAAAGGACTTGTCTGAGTAGAATGTACCAATTCGAGAGATGATCATTGAATATGACCGGGATGGGTAATAATTTCAAGCTAGTCTAACTAGTGATGTAAGCGTGTCTCGCGAAGGTCATGTTCATTGAATATCGATCAATTCAAATGTGCGAACTCTACCCAACATGTGCAATTTTACTTAAAAAATGCATGAGCACATGTGAAGGGGGAGTGTTTCAAAAATCTAAAAACTCTCGAAGTGTTAACAAAAATGTGTTTATTCATAAATACTTTGAGAGATTTTCAAAAGGTTTTATGGAAAATCTAGGATAGTCATGGTGTTATAAGGTGACTAAGGTTAGGAAAACCGTCCTATGATCCGCCAGAGCCGGAGGGATCTACCCAAGGACAATTCCAATAGATTAGAATTAGAAGTCCTTAGGTAAGATTGAAAAAATGAGTAAATGAGAAAGGGACAGAAGGGGTTGAAGAATTAAAAAGAAAAGTTGAATGAAAGGGTGAAAAGAAATAGCCCTCCATGAAAAATTAGGGCAGAAACTGGGTCAATACATCTGCTATCGGTTATCACAAGTTGATACTGATATTGAAGACAAGACGTCATGGACCCAGTGACGCGCTGCACCACCCCTCCTAGCCACTCAGATATCTCTTAAAAGGTATTTGTTTCATTTCTCACGGAGAACACTGCATAATCTATCGGCCTCTCATTTCGAGACGTGTTGATATTGAAAAGGTGGCACTCTGCTCCATGCCTCCGAGACTAAAAACCAAAACGCACATTATAGAGTCTAGAGCCATGAGATTCATCAAAATATCTCGTTAGGAACACTTCCAAAATGATACACTTGTGTTCGCCAAAAAGAGCACAAGTTGTAAGAGTCTTAATGAGATCCAAGGATCTTGCCATTCATATCATTGATGGTTACGTGCTTTAAACGGTCTACAGTCGTGGGGTGATCTCCAGCGACTCACTGAATCGTGGGTGCACTTCGGTGTGTCCGTGTAAGCCCTCTCGGGGGTATCCGGTTCAGAACGGCCTGGGGAAGGATTAGGGAAAGTCTTCACACTATGCTGTTGACAATCTCAAAGTCCCAACCTGTAAGCGCTGGATGATTATTACTAACGGTTTTATGCAGCTACCCAAAAACATCCATTAACCATCACCACATACATCAAACATCTTCACCTCAACATACTCATACTTATGAAGAACATCATCATCAAAGCTCAAATGTAAAAGTTCAAGACAAAGAAGATCAAGTTAAAGACAAAGTGTTAAAGACAAAGTCAAAAAGCTAATCAAGATGTCGAGAACAAGTTCATATGATGAAAGATTATGGGGATATTGTTAGCATAAGTATTAAGTCCAAGATGTATGAGTATGTTGGAGGTCACGACGTCACAATCACATGAAGATGCTGATCGAAGGCAAGAACAACCTCAAAGATGATACTTTGAAGATCACATAGCATGAAGGAACCAAAGACAAAGACTGCTATACAACGACACACAAAGCTCAAGACAATGAAGTCTAAAGATCTAATCATATGGAGCATCATTTGAATGACCATCCCTTAGGGGGAGATTGTTAGCTTTTATAAAAGTGATGGTCATTTACTTTTTATATTTTGTAATGTGTCATTGTATTTATTAAGTAAAAGTAGTCTATGGGCTTGGACCTAATCTAATAGGTTAAATATTATGTATCAAAGAGTCCATGTAAAAGCCCAAGCCCATCCATCTCATAAAACTTTAAATACCCTCCTTATTCTCATTTGGAGGGTTGGTGTTCTTAGTGTGTGCTTGAGGCTACTGTAAAAGAGTTTATGCTTAATGAATGATACTTTGTTTCTCTAGATCTCTTTCATCTATCTTCTCTTTTGTGCTTTATTGATTATTAGTGAGTGTGATAAGGATTGATCATAGGTCCTACATGGACCTATTCGGTCCATCTGCCGTACGGAGCTACGGAGGAAATTACTACACCTTAGTAATAGTTGATGACTATTCTCGGTATACTTGGACTAGATTTCTTAAGAATAAGACTCAAGCTTTTGAGGAATTTGAAATCTTTAGTAGGAAAGTCCAAAACCAACTAGGATGTACAATAGTCGCTATTAGGACGGATCATGGTCGGGAATTTGATAATGAAGTGCAATTTGGAGTATATTGTGATGCTAATGGTATTACTCACAATTTCTCGGCTCCACGCACTCCACAATCAAATTGGGTAGTAGAGCGGAAAAATCGTACTCTACAAGAGATGAGTAGAACGATGTTGAATGAACAATCAATTCCGCAAAAGTTTTGGTGTAATGCGGTGGACACCTCAACTTATATTCTTAATAGGATTCTAATTAGATCTATCCTAGGAAAAACCCCATATGAAATCATGAAAGGTAGAAAACCTACTCTTGATTACTTTAGAGTGTTTGGAAGCAAGTGCTTCATACTAAACACTAAAGATTACCTCACCAAGTTTGACCCAAAGTCTTACGAAGGTATCTTTCTAGGTTACTCCCAAAATAGTAAAGCCTATGTTGTCCTAAATAGAGAAACCATGAAAGTCGAAGAATCACTCAACGTGACATTCGATGAAAGTCCTCCACAAACTAAGACATCACCCTTGGTGGATGATGACTTAGATGAGGATGAAGCCATTAAGGTCAATGGCAAGAAAACCTTAGAAGATGACATTGAGGATGAAATAGTTGAAGTTGACGAAATTGTCAACATTAAGGAATCAAAAAACCATCCTATTGAAAATGTCATAGGTAATTTAAACCAAAGAACCCTTAGGTCACAAACACAAAACAAAAGTAATTTCTTTTGTTTCATATCAACCGTAGAACCTAAGAATGTAGGTGAAGCGATTAAGGATGAAAGTTGGATACTTGCCATGCAAGAAGAACTTAATCAATTCACCGCAAACCAAGTTTGGGATTTAGTACCTCTTCCTAAGAATCAAACAATCATAGGAACTAAGTGGGTGTTTAGGAATAAACTCGACGAAAATGGCGTCGTAGTTAGGAATAAGGCAAGGTTAGTAGCACAAGGTTATAACCAACAAGAGGGAATAGATTATGATGAAACCTATGCACCCGTAGCTAGATTAGAATCAATTAGAATACTCCTTGCCTATGCTTGAGCCTTAGATTTTAAACTATACCAAATGGACGTGAAGAGTGCGTTCCTTAATGGTTATATCAACGAGGAGGTGTATGTTGCACAACCTCCAGGATTCGTTGATTTCGAATATCCGAATCATGTTTACAAGCTCAAGAAAGCACTCTATGGTCTTAAACAAGCTCCTAAAGCTTGGTATGATAGACTGAAAGCTTTCTTGATTGAACATGAATATACCATGGGAAAGGTTGATAACACACTCTTCACAAAGAAAAGAGATTCACATCTCATCATTGTTCAAATATATGTCGACGACATTATATTCGGATCAACTTGTTCAGAGATGTGCGATGATTTCTCTAAGATCATGCATGAAGAGTTTGAGATGAGCATGATGGGTGAATTGAACTTCTTCCTTGGTTTACAAATCAAACAAATGGAAGATGGTATCTTCTTTAATCAAGCTAAGTATAGTAAAGAAATGCTTAAGAAGTTTAGTTTAGAAGAGTCTAAGCCCATGAAAACCCCCATGTCCACGAAATAAAACTCACGAAAGATGAAGAAGGTGAGTCCGTGGATAGCACTAAGTATAGAGGTATGATAGGAAGTTTACTATACCTCACGGCAAGTAGGCCCGACATCATGTTTAGTGTCTGCCTTTGTGCTCGCTTCCAAGAGGATCCTAAAACCTCTCACCTTGAAGCGGTTAAGCGTATCTTCCGATACATTAAAGGCACTATACACTTGGGATTATTTTATCCCAAGGGGACCGGTGTAGAAACTGTTGTCTATGCCGACTCTGATCATGCGGGAGATTATGTGGATCGAAAGAGTACGAGTGGCGTTTGTACCTTCATGGGTTGTTGCTTAACTTCTTGGTTCTCCAAGAAACAAACGGCTCTTGCTATCTCCACAACCGAAGCCGAGTATGTAAGCGTCGGAAAGGCATGTCAACAAGCACTATGGATGAAACAAGCCCTTATAGACTATGACATTCATTTAGATGACGTCCCCATTATGTGTGATAATAAAGGTGCTATTGACTTGAGCAAGAACCCGTTCAACACTCCCGTACTAAACATATCGAAATTCGCCACCACTTCCTTCGTGATAATGTTCAGAAAGGAAATATTTCTATTGAGAAAGTTCCTTCTCAGGACAATATCGCAGACATCTTTACCAAACCTCTCAAACGAGAATCCTTTAACTACCTTCATCTAGGTCTAGGAATGATGGAACATGTTTCATAAACCTCATGACTCTTGAAGTCATCTCGTGTGTCTCGTTAAGTCTAGTTTAGGTTCCCTAGTCAAAGGAATTTATTAGGTATAAATTCCTTCCTCGTGTCATAGAGTCTCACTAAAACAGCGAGACTTATTCGTCAAACATCAAAATGGGACAGGAAACCATCCCTGCAGATACACGGCTCCACTAAATGTGGCACGGCACCGTTAAATTTAACGGTACCGTGCATCTGGAACATTCCGTATTTCAGTTCCCCTTTTCCACACCACTCATTCCAAACCCTCATAACCTCAGCAACTGCTGTCATAACTTGACCTCAAACCCAACACTTAATTACACCCCTTCAAGATCATATTCAAGACATTGAGTTTCAAGATCCTCAATCATTCTCACCCTTTTTCAACAAAAATTGTAAGTCATCTTACTCTAATTTTTTAATTTTGGGTCTAGGGTTTATGCATTGATGAAAATTGAATTGGGGTTTTTCAATTTTTTTTTCTAGGAAATTTTCAATTAGAAGTCATCAACACCAAAACATTTCAAAATCTTTGGTACCAAAACATTGAGGTTACCAAAACACCCCAATTCCATCATTTTCAAAATCTTACGAAACTAGGACCATGAAATTGTTCTTTTCATGCATTGTTGATGCAAACTAAAAACACTTTCTCATGTATACAAGATCTCACAAATCATGATCGAACTACATAATCAATATGTAGTATTCGACTTATTTGCTTGAGCAAAAGTAAAATTAGGAGTGTTTGGGTAATCTCATTATTTTCTTTTGAGTCGAGATTGCCGCACCTCCACATAGTTTGCATATAAGCACACAATAGGCATGTGTATATAATGCAACTATTCTTCATACTAATTTTTCCTAAAAACAATTTTATAGGAAACAAAAATGTCTCATGAATATGATTTTGATCATCTCCTAACCGACACCTACACACCCCAAATATCACAAGAACCCACAACTCCCGGTAACCACATTCGTGCCTATGTCAATCTTGAAACCCGTCGGTTTCATGAAGGTCGTGTCGTTGATCCATCCCTTGTTTATCATCGGGACATCAACACTTCTTTTAGAGCTATAGGATTCGATTGCTTACTCCACATAAACGAGCACATTTGTCCTCGTTTTATGTTGGAATTCTTCCGACAAGTTGAACTCGTACGTAACGAGGATCAATCCTTGTCTCTTTGGTTTTGGGTCAGAAATTTCAAATTTGTCCTAACCCTTGAGCAATTTGCTTAAATCCTTCAAATCTCCAATCATGGGCAATGTGCCTATACTGAGGATTGGTGTCTTGAGTCCCTCTTCAACTATCGTGAAGAGGATAGTCCATATTGTTCCTACATACCCTCTCCCACAGAACTAACCAAAATCATCCGTACTCATAAGTACTCCTCTTATCCTAATCCAACGAAAATTCGTTTGGAAGAGGTGCGTCATGAACTACTTTCTTGGGCAGTCATCCTGCGAGAAAATGTTCTAAGTCTAACAGGAAATCGTGAGCAACTCCCAGCGTGTTGGGCTCATATGATCTACTGTCTCCTTACCCAACAACCATACAATCTCGCTTTCTTCTTCGCTAAGCGAATTGTACATCTCAAGTGTAACAAGAATAAATTGATACCCTATGGGATGTTCCTAACCCGCCTCTATCACCACTTCATGAACCTACACCCTTACCTTCATGGTCCTCAATACTCACTTTACACACCAGTCATGAAACCCATAACCGAGTCATACGTGTCAACCATTCTCATTTCTGAATCCTCCACCCATTATGCACCCTTTGATGATCCAAATCATGAGAATGAGATAAATGCTCAAGACGGGAGTATAACAAGAATGGGGGAAAGCTCAAGTCATTAGTAGTTATGAAGAGATTTATATCTCCTACTAGGGCTTATTCTTAATAGACTATATTAGGAATTAATACTCTAATTATCTTGCATGCTTAGTACTAAATCTATCACCATGCATGAATGATTTATGTGATATTTGGATGTTAGCTTATCTTGTCCTTTATGCTTGCATGCTTATGATTATCTTGGAAAATTGCTTGATAATCTTTATGTGCTAGATGTAGCATTGTAGGGGACATATTAGGAAAACAAAAACTTAGTGAGTTGAGGCACTATCATTTCCAGGAACTAGTTCCCCTAGAAAACATCCCCCTAGCTGCCCAGAACTAGCCTCAACAGAAATTTTTGTGACAATAGTGTCACAGTACACTAAATAGGGATGGTACCGTTAAATTTAACGGTACCGTGGGTCATTTAGAGGAACCGTGTCTCTGTTTTACGGATTTTTACTGTTCCTCCTAGAATCCCTGCAACCCTAACCTCAAACCTGCAAATTTTGCAACCTCACACACACCCTAAGATTCCCTTACTACACCATAGGACACTCCCATCAACTTTAATTCAAATTTCACCCAACTTGCCTATTTAAGGCCTCACCCTTGCAAGCTTATCTTGCACTTCACCTTCAACCTCCCATCACACAAACACCATGTCTTCCACACAAGGTTCCACCTCTCACATCTCCAAGAAACCTAGGATAACCGTGAAACCACCCTCAAAACCACTCTTTGTGGATCTCACAAAAGATGATGAAGCTATGACACCACCTTCCCAAGCCACTCCTTACTCACCATCACCACCTAATGCACCCTCTAAAACATCCTCTTCCTACACAACATCTTCATCATCCTTTAACACAACATCTTCTATGGAGTACACACTATCCCCCATAACTCCATTGGATTATGCCATGCTAACTCCATCCCCAACAAACTCACCACCACCACCTTCTCCTATCATGGCACAACCCATCCAACCCCATCCCTTTGATTTACATAGGGCTAATTGCCTATGTTGTCTTCATAACCGTAATCTCATCTTCTTCTTAAGAGACGAGATTCACTTCATGTTCTCTTTTATAGAACATCTCTTAACACCACCACCACCCCAAATGATGCCACAATCTCCACCACCTCCTAACCCTAACAATTAAACATGCCCTCGTTTAGTTTCTCACCAATAAACCTTTAGGAACTTTCTTGGAAATGAAGCTTGCCTTTAGTCATTAGGGATTTAGGTTTCCTATTGTCTCTTTTATGCTTCTTATGTAAGTCATACCTATGTATGACATTTTCTTTTATGAATGAATGCTTTCATTTTATGTGGATGCTTAGCTACTTAGTCATTCATTTTGTGGTTGGATATTTGTCTTAGGTGCTACATGTTAGATATTGTATATATGTCATCTAACCTTGTTTTGTAGCACGAATCCTTGCTCGATTCCTTGGTATTCTCCAAATGAGGGGGAGTATACGTCAAGGGGGAGCTTTAGTCACCTTTTTGATTAGACAAAAAGGGGGAGAAATGGGAATAAACTCATTAAAAACTTGTTAAAACTAATTTTAACTTAAAATGAGTTTATATTTTGTCATCATCAAAAAGGGGGAGATTGTTGATGCAAATAATGTTCTAAAAACGTTATTTATATCTTTCGATTACTTCACATTTTGAGGATGACAAAATGTGAAATCACGTTACGTTAAAATTAACGTAAACAAGTTTTTAATCGGAAGATCCTGTTTCTACGCAAATCACTCTAGAACAAATTTACAACTTGACAAATGATCAAAGAAGTGAATTTGTGTTTTTAGACTTCACATTTTAATGGGACAAAACATTTTTTCAAAAATAACACATGACAAATTATTTTTGAAATATTAAGAAATTTTTTAATGGAAAAATAAGTTTGAAAATCACAACAGCTATTTTCCCCCCCAAAATCAGCTCCAACCTTCCCCAAATAAGTTTTCACCAGAAAAGACAAAATTTGGAGCGTCCTAGTCTAGGACGGCTCCACGGTTCCACTAAATTTAGTGGAGCCGTGACATGTTTAGTGGAGCCGTCCGTACTATTTTTTCTGTAACGTTCAGATTTTCTTTGCCTATAAATACCAACCCCTTTCACAGATTTTAGGCATCCTTACACACACAAAACTTTCTGAGTTGAATACTCTCTTCACACTTTCTTTCTTAGATCATTTAGGTTAGTTTTTCTTTTGTTCAAGAGTGATCCAATCATCCTTCAAGTGATCCTCTTCATTCCTCTTCACTTGCAAGAGAAGAACACAAGTATCCAAGTTGATACAAGGTGTTATCATTCCTATTCATTATCAAGAGAAGAACACAAGTGTCCAAGTTGATACAAGGTGTTATCATTCCTCTTCATTAGCAAGAGAAGAACTCAAGGTATTCAAGAAGATACAAGAGTTGTAGTTGTTAGGTTTTGTAACACTTGTTACATCCTTGTTGTATCTTAGCATACATCAAGATTATCTTTCTTTTGTGAAAGTGTGAGTGAAGATCATTGTGATCTTAAGAGATAGTGAAGATCTCTTAAAGCCATCGGGCTTGTGTGTGAGTGATCAAAGGATCTAGAGTAGTTAGATTAAGTAGAGTGAAGTGAGAGTTGATCTTTGTGATCGTGTTGAGATCGTGGTGATCTCTTGAAGCCATTGGGCTTGTGTGTTTGGTCACGTGGACCTTGGTAGATTGGTGCTAGCTAAGATTAGCACTCGACATTTAGCTTAGTGTCGGTAATAGGATAAGCGACGTGTACGGTTTTCTCCACCTGAAGGGAGGTTGTTGACATAATGCTTGAAACTCTCAAGTGTGGTACTCGGGGAGTGGAGTAGGGCGAAGAAGAGCTTCGTAGCCGAACCACTATAAATCCTTTGTCTCGGTTTGATCTTTCCAACTCTACTCTTTACTTTCATTATTTTATATTAGTTAGTTTAGTGTGTAGTTCATATTGGTGTTGATTGATTACACATAGAGTTCGAATTAAAGTTTCCAATATCCAACTTTTAAAACAAGATTTTTAAAAGAATTTTAAACCGGTAAACTATTCAACCCCCCTTCTAGTTTCCCACAGAATCCGTCTTAGAGCTGTAAAATGAGGCTCTCGAGGATCATGTATATAAAGACATACCTGCTACACAACATTATCTAGACGAGTAAATGTGAGGTACAGCAAACCACCTGCTTTTAGGAATTGCGCCCCACAAATCCTTTCAAAGCGACCCCACTTCTCTTTCACATGGGTGATTCTCCACTAATCATTAAAAGCTATGTGCTTACCCTCATTTTTGTCACTGTCATAGGAATAGACTAGGAATTTACTAACTCCCTTAAATAGATATGGTGTATATTACTCCCCCACAGTGACCTCGGTTTATACAAGTAGGTTATCCTAGTGAACCAAGATCTTGGGATCTCCAGTCAGTTGGGTTAGGTTTTCCTTCATATAAAATTTTCAAATGCATTAGTCTCATTCCTCTTGACGACTTGCTAACTAACTCTCTTATTTAACTTTCGTAAGCGGATTCGCAATGTCATTCTATGACTTTTCATTGTCAATAGTGATAACATGCGTTGAAAGTAGTTTTCATATTAACCGAATATGTCTATGCTAATTCGAGTTTCGTACAACTCATTAAGTACATAAGACTCCAAGTTCTTAAGTATTCCAACTCGGCAACTATTTTTACCTTTAATGGTGCCAGAATCCCCCACATGTTAAGCATAACCCATAAATTTCTAGCATGACATTATACTAATCCATTAGATTCTAAAGAGTAAGGTGATATTCCCATGTTGTGCATATTACCATGTTGTGGACACAATTTTGGCAATTTGTGCAACACATTCACCACCATCTTTAATATTTATATTAAGTTGACTCTCAACCTTCTCTTATATAGAACAAATTTCTCTACAATTGTCTTTGCTTTTAAACAAATGCATATACCAACGTTTCTTGCTATCATCAAGAGAGTTATTAAAGTATATACACACATGTATATATATTCCCTACTTTTGTTTGCTCATATTGAAGGTTACAAGCATTATAATGTATCAAGAGTAAACTGCAAAAATCTTCCCTGTGGTTTATGTATTTTCGCAGATATCATCCCTATCTCAAACCTTTGGCATTAAAAATCCCCAAGTCCTCAAACCTTTGGCACTAATCATCCCTGAGCACTAACGTCGTTAGTTTTACCCGTCAAGTGTTAAAATAATATTTGCCCGTTAGTCCTTCCATTAATATTTTTTGCACCGTTAGTCCTCATTTTTTAAAATGAATTAAAAAGGGCAGCACAAGCTCGAACTCGGGTTTAAACTCGTTTTTATCTGTTTTCTATTTAACATTTTTTTGGCTTAAACTTGTTTTTATCCGTTTTCGTATGTTTTTATACGTTTTCGTCCGTTTTTTACGTTCTCGTCCGTTTTTTTATGTTTTCGTTCGTTTTTTACGTTCTCGTCCGTTTTTTTACGTTTTTGTCTGTTTTTATACGCTTTCGTCCGTTTTTATACATTTACGTCCGTTTTTATACGTTTTCATCCGTTTTTATACGCTTTCATCCGTTTTTATACATTTTCGTCCGTTTTTATACGTTTTTGTCCGATTTTATACGTTTTCGTCCGTTTTTATATGCTTTCATCCATATTTATACATTTTCGTCCGTTTTTATACGTTTTCGTCCGATTTTATACGTTTTTGTCCGTTTTTATACGATTTTGTCTGTTTTTATAC
The DNA here is from genome assembly GCA_021014915.2 of Artemisia tridentata subsp. tridentata. Taxonomy (NCBI): domain Eukaryota; kingdom Viridiplantae; phylum Streptophyta; class Magnoliopsida; order Asterales; family Asteraceae; genus Artemisia; species Artemisia tridentata. The sequence goes on from CP139507.1 coordinate 368,127,344, forward strand.
ATTTTCGTCCGTTTTTATACGTTTTCGTCAGTTTTATGCGTTTTTGTCTGTTTTTTATGTTATCGACCGTTTTTTCCATTTTTGTCTATTTTTTTTAATGTTTTTGTCCGTTCTTTTACGTTTTTGTCCGTTTTATCCCTTTTTCTTCGTTTTTATCCGTTTTCGTCTGTTTTATATGTGTTCGTCCATTTTTTAACGTTTTTGCCCTTTTTATCCGTTTTTGATCATTTTTAAATATTTTTGTTTGCCTTTTTTTTACGTTTCTTTTTGTTTAAAAAGGTAAAAAAAAATGGATGAAAATGTATAAAAACGAACGAGAACTTAAAAAACAAACAAAAACGTAAAAAAATGGACGAAAACGTAAAAAAACATAAGAAAACGGACGAGAACGTAAAAAACGTAAAAAAACGTAAAAAACGGACGAAAACTTTTCAAAACCGGACGAAAATGTATAAAAACGGACGAAAGCGTATAAAAATGGACGAAAACTTAAAAACGGGCGAAACATATAAAAACAGACAAAAACGTAAAAAACGTAGAAAAACGAACGAGAACGTAAAAAACTGACAAAAACGTAAAAAAATTGGACGAAAACGTATAAAAACGGACGAAAATGTAAAAAAACGGAAGAAACGGATAAAAACAAGTTTAAGCCAAAAAAAAAGTTAAATAGAAAACGGATAAAAACGAGTTTAAACCCGAGTTCGAGCCTGTGCTGCCCTTTTTAATTCATTTTAAAAAATGATGACTAACGGTGCAAAAAATATTATCGGAAGGACTAACGGGCAAATATTATTTTAACACTTGACGGGTAAAACTAACGACGTTAGTGCTTAGGGATGATTATTGCCAAAAGTTTGAGGACTTGGGGATGTTTAATGCCAAAGGTTTGAGATAGGGATGATATCTCCGAAAATACACAAACCACGGGGATGATTTTTGCAGTTTACTCATGTATCAAACTAAATGGGTTGTATTCCTTTTAACTAAAAAAAATTGAAGACTTGGTCAATTTTGGCTTTACACACAAACCACGCTTTTGTTTATAACTACATAGGAAATGGGGAATATGTTTTATGTTAATTACAATGCTCATATTATAATCAACCGTTAAAGTCTAGCATGCTATAAACTAACAAATATTATATATAGTTTCATTTAACTTTCAACGAGAATGGCGACGATCGCCGCGTTGCGGACGTGCCTATTTTTCGGCTGAAGTTTTTAACGGCTGAAAAGTAATGCAAATGTTTTTTATGTCGTAGTATGACTATTTAGTTGTGTATTTCTTTTGATATGATATTCATAAATTTACCGATGCAATATAAGCGGGAAGGTTCGGTGTATCAACCTTATTTAAGAATAAAGAAAAAAAATTGACGATTTAGGGTGTTGTTTTCTTTATTGGTTTTTTACCGTGTTTGTCGCACAGTATTCCTTATCCGTATATGATAATGTGATCTTCTTTTTTTATAACATGTCGTTGTATTAATTTTTTTTTATTATTATTTATTTATTATTATTTTTTACCATAATTATAATATTTTTTGTGCCTTTTTTATTATTTTATTATTTTTTATTTTTTTTATGTGTGTTGTTTTCTTTATTGGTTTTTTACCGTGTTTGTCGCACAAGTATTCCTTATCCGTATATGATAATGTGATATTCTTTTTTATAACATGTCGTTGTATTATTTTTTTTACTATAATTATAATTTTTTTTTTTTTTTTTTTTTTTAGGGTCTTTGTTTTAGTAGAAGTGTATCTAATAGTTATGATTCTTTGTATTTAACTGCATTAATTGCATGGGAAGTAGAAGTTTATTTAATTGCATTCATTGCATGGAAAGTGGAAGTGCAAGAGGTACGTACTGTTCCAGTTACTTTTCTCGTCCGCTTATATAAGCAAGAGAGTGTTTATTATATATTTCCATCTATTATTATAGTGTAGAAGTATTTTCTCGATTAACTTAGATCTGAATCAAATAATGGCATCTCTTCCGCATATCGAACAGCTTAAGGAGGCTTGTGGGTCGGAGCGTCTTGAAGACTGTTTCAGGTTTTTCTTTGGTCAAGAGAGGATTGAGCTTAAACTATTGATTCAGCGTATTGGGGAATTATGTGATGAGCTTCGTACCACTGCTGAGAACCGTCAACTGTTGACCGCTGAAACTAACACTTTTAGTCCATTTCATGAAGTTGCTGGAGATGTGATTGAATCCATGGATGAGACGGCGGATAGAGAGGCTAGGATGTTAGCTGGTTTGGTTGCTGTGCTTGATTTAGCCAGAGAAGGAAGAGCGGAGAAGGACCATCACATCTTTGTCATGGATCTTCATGATTAGGTTGTTTCTTTAGCTTTGCTAATGGTAAGGGTATGTAACTGTTGTTGGGTTGGTGTCTTTTGTTGGAATGTTTATGTTTTAGGTATGTTAAATGTCTTTTATTGTGTAAGCTTTTGGGCAAATTTTGGGGAGGCACTGGATATGGCTCTATGTATGGACTAACTCTGTTAGGTTTTATGTATAAATATAATGTTTATATGGCAAGATCTTAAGTATTTATTATGTTTGTTCGATAAATTCATGTCAAGTTTAAGGGTTTTTCAAAAATAAAGATGATTGGTGTTATATTAGTAATAGGAAATCTTGATGTGTTGAAAAAGGGATAATGTATGTAGAATAGTCTGCAATATTTATTCCTAGTTTGTTTATCGTTTTCAAGTTTTCAAGACCATGCTTCCATAACAGACAACTTGTATAGGTATTTTGTTTTTTTTAATTGTTTTTTTGGTTGTTTTTGATTGGGCTTAAGGTTTCATTAGTGTTACTGGGCTATAGTAATTTTTTTTTGCCAGTCTTTATTTGCAAACGTTTGTTGACATTAGATAATTTGGGGAAAAAGGGGATATAAAACCTAGGGTTTCAGATTGTCTAATAATAGTTAGTCATGCTTAAAATCTACTTTGTTTGAAACGGTATGGCTCCTAAGTTTCCAAAGTGTTTGGAGATTGCGCACCAAATTAGCGATCGTCGAATTCATAGGGTTGTTCATGCTGTTTTTATGCGAGAGAAGAAGGCTTATCGGTGTGATGAAAAGAACTACAATGAAATGATTGAAGAGATACATGCAAGGGTTGAGCAGAGGCATGCTATTATTCTGGAGTTGAAAAAGTTTGGGAGTGACTCGGTTCTGGATGAGGCTTTGGCAGATTTAAAGGGCAAGGAGAAAGAGGATCTTGCTAAAATTGGTCGTTTGATTCAGATGAGCTATGGCGCTTCTTTACGTGCCGATGAGAAATGTAGGATTATCAAGAAACTTGGTAAATTCAAATAAGGTCGGTGGTGTTTATGCCTTTTGTGTGTCTGAATCTTTTGGAGTATAGTTGTCTTTTGTGTAACTTTGTTGGGTAAAATGGTTAGGGTTACTTGTAGTTGTATTAGGACTATGTAGGTAGTATATCCTATGTATCTTGTTGATTAAGAGTCTGTTCTTAATCATTTTGGTCAAGGTTGTAAGATATGTTCCTGGTTTATGTATGAAACAACCTTTAAAGGTTTTATTGTTGGGTCAAGAATTTGACCCAAGTACCCTGACAAGATTTGAACATAAAATAGCCTAACTCACTGATAAAATAGTGGGTTACTCACTGAAAGAAATCAGTGAGTGTTTATAAGGCTTGTTGTTGAAGAAACACTTTCCTTACTGATACGGTGTCAGTAAGTAAACAATACAAGCTACAACCAGTATCACTGAGAATTGACAAATGTCTCAGTGACCCTGAAGACGCTATCTCTACAATGCAGACTAAAAATATAGGCGGGAACTCCCAAAAAGGAAGTCAGACAAAGTACATCAAAAGGAGTGTTGGTGTGCCTTTCAATAAAGAAAGGCGATGGGATTTTTCAATAAAGAAAAGTAATGGGGACCACCAACCCATGTGCACTTGTTTGGTTAGCTGTATATATTCTTTGTATTGTAATAGAGTTAGTATGTGTCATAAACAAACAAAACAATACAAAATGTATTAGTTGACAAGATCATCCTCTCATTGAATCATCAAGCATAGCTTGGATCAATGAGAGTTTATTTGTCACCCAAAGGGGATGATTTACCGGAATTATCCCCTTGAAGAAGCTGAAGATGTTATCATGTAATCTAATAGGTTTTGAGTAATCTTGTAACAATTTATTCACTATCAATGAATCTGTTCTTGTTTTACTCAAATTTCTTGGACCAACAAGTGGTACCAGAGCCTAAGGTTCATTCTTATGAGCCAGATCCATGCATGATTGCTGATAACATTCTTCAAAAAAATAAATAAATGTGATCTTCAAAAGCTGCTACTGATATAGCAATTTTTGAGGGGGAGAAACACATTTATTGGTGACTGACAAACACCAAAACCCTCCCTGACACACCCCAAAACCCTCCCTGACGCATACCCACCACACAAATCTTATCCCCACCTACCAAAATCTTATCCACACAAAACAAACCCCACCCCACACAAAAAACCAGATCTATCTTCACAAAAAAAAAAAACATCACACAAAACCCCACCAATATCACTCACAAAAAAAAAAAAAAAAAAAAACCTCTCTCAACAAAAAAGTAAACCCAATTGATCTACAACAGATTCTTTAAACAAAATGTAAATCAATCCACACTACAACTCACATCAAAAAAATCATTACCATAAACTCTCGATTCATATCCAGAAACCAAAACTCACTCTTCTCTAAAACTAAAACCCAACTGCTACAAATAAGAACAATCGCTGGTATTTCCAGCATCGGCAATAGCCGCAGTTTCAGTAGCAATGAATTCTAAGACTCATGAATCCCTAATTACCAAACAACCACGAAACTCTGTTCATTTTCATAATCAATAGAAATGGTGGTTAAGTCGAAATACTTCAACCCGTGTCAAAAATGGTACAGAGTTCGGGTAAAGACGAGCTCACTGAAGGATTAATTGGTAAGAAATGGTAGACGAGTGGTTTGAATTGGATTTGTGGTTTATAGTTGGTGAAAGAAGTGTTGAGAATGAGCTTAGCTCGAGTTAATTCTTGGTTTTGGTTATAATGATTTTTTTTGATTCTTTGATGTCTTTTAAGGATGTGTGGTTTAAAGTAGGTTTTCGAGTAGTTTTCAGGCAAAGCCAGAATAAGGTTGTGTTGGTATGAGATAAATTGATGTTGAGGATAAATGGTGATAGGAATCAATGGGCATCACAGCCTTGATTAACTTCAGGTTACTCAAAGGGTGTGATAAAATTCGGGTAAATTGGTATGAGTCTCGGCTAAGTCAGAATGCCCCGAAGAATCTCAACCAAAATGACGGGGTCCCTGATAAGAATCAGGGAGTGGACGGGAAGTGTGAATCAAGGGAGTGAATTGGGTTGTGTGAATTGGGTTAGAAATCAATAACCCTGAAAAATTTCTCATCAGGGACTGAAATTAGCTTCAGTAGGCTTTGAAGTTGAGAGAAATGAGGGGGACTGAAGTGGTATCATCAGGTCAATAAAACGAACCCCATCACCAGGTGACTGTAACCTCAGTAACCAAAACCCAAGTCACTGAACCAAGTCCCTGAACCCTCAGGACCTTGAAAACCCCAGGATTCCAAAAATGGAGTTTACTGATGAGCTTCTCAGGGAGTGATATCAGGGTGTGTTAATGTGAACATGAATGAGAACCTGATCCTTAAACACCTCACCTCACCTCAACTCAGTGACAAACCTAAGTCACTAAAACCTCAACCCAGTCCCTAAAATCAGTGACTAAAACCCTCAGTCATTGAACCTGAACTCTCAGGAACCAAAACCACTAGGATCCTGAACCTCTCAGTGAGACAAACAATGAACCTGTCAAAGTCAAGTGAACCCTCAGGAACCCATGAACCCTGAACCCAGTCACTGAACCGGTCATTCAACTCACTAAATATCAGGAACTAAACCCAAGTATCCTGAACCCTTGAACCTCAGTAACTAAACCCAAGTCCCTGATCAATCAGAACCTCATTCACCCAGGCTATTTGTATATTCAAATAGGGGGAGATTGTTGGGTCAAGAATTTGACCCAAGTACCCTGACAAGATTTGAACATAAAATAGCCTAACTCACTGATAAAATAGTGGGTTACTCACTGAAAGAAATCAGTGAGTGTTTATAAGGCTTGTTGTTGAAGAAACACTTTCCTTACTGATACGGTGTCAGTAAGTAAAGTATACAAGCTACAACCAGTATCACTGAGAATTGACAAATGTCTTAGTGACCCTGAAGACGCTATCTCTACAATGCAAACTGAAAATATAGGCGGGAACTCCCAAAAAGGAAGTAAGACAAAGTACATCAAAAGGAGTGTTGGTGTGCCTTTCAATAAAGAAAGGTTATGGGACTTTTCAATAAAGAAAAGTAATGGGGACCACCAACCCATGTGCACTTGTTTGGTTAGCTGTATATATTCTTTGTATTGTAATAGAGTTAGTATGTGTCCTAAACAAACAAAACAATACAAAATGTATTAGTTGATAGGATCATCCTCTCATTGTATCATCAAGCATAGATTGGATCAATGAGAGTTTATTTGTCACCCAAAGGGGATGATTTACCGAAATTATCCCCTTGAAGAAGCTGAAGATGTTATCATGTAATCTAATAGGTTTTGAGTAATCTTGTAACAATTTATTCACTATCAATGAATTTGTTCTTGTTTTACTCAAATTTCTTAGACCAACATTTATCTATAAAAAAGAAGTATTATAATGTAGTTGAAGTTATTATTTTGGTTTCAGTTTTTTAGTTTAATTTCCTTTTCTTTAGTTTGCATCCGCTTTATGTAAGAGTTTAGAGTAATAGTTGCATGATACTATAAAGGTGTACCAAATACTAAGCTTACTATCCATTGAACATGAAAGGGCTGCCTAGATAAGTGCAAGTAGCCATTGTACAAAATACAAAAGAAGATAACCGTTATCTGGAAAAGGTTTGTCTAGATGACTGGTCGTAGCTAGTAGTTAAACATATTTATACACACTATTGTCTTAAGAGCTGTACTTTAGTAGTGTGCAATTACTTATATTATCATACATAGATGTCTATCATTACGCTTTTGCATATATGTCATGCAAGTTGTGGCGATTATTTCTGCTTTTTAGACCTTTTCGGACCTTCTGATGTGCTTGCATCGTTGGTTTCTTGGAAAAGGCCTTTCCGAGCACTTCTTTTGGTCGGTTCATTTGTTGTTTTGGATGTTGGTGGTAACATCGCTTGTTATGTTGGTGGTGTGCTGGGAGTCTCTTTGGTTTTTGCTATTGCACTTGGTTCAGGAGGTGCAGTGCTGCTTGGCGGAAAAGGTGCTACAATTTTAGTCTCTGTAATAGGTGATGCAATGGTGGTGTTTTCTGGCATAGCAGTTAGTTCTAGTGCATCGATTTCCTTTGAAGACTCGACGTTACTTTCGCCGTTTGGTGGAATTCCTGCTGTTATTAATGGTATGTCATCCCAACAGGTATCTAGAATAAAAAGTTGCTTTTCTTTTGTAGAATCTGGATCGAAGTGGAGTTGAAAGATCTTTTCTGTTCCTTGTAAACCAAGCAGCTCTAGTGGGTAATCGTAGTAGGTTTGGTTAGGCATGCTCTGCACTAATTGTTTGCAATCTTTCACCAGCGAGTTTGCTTCGTTGCTAAAACATGTCATTGTTACACTAGCAGTGCCGTCGGACAACTGCACCCTGAAGTAATAACTGTGTAAAAAAGATATAAAAAGTTGTTCAGTAAAGATTTGTAGTTCTTATAAAAACTGGGATATGTATATTGGTATCAGGGTGTGTTAATATCGCAGCTTACCTGTAAGTTACATCATTTTCTGGGGTTGGTGGCTGGCAATGGGTATGCGCAAACCGTTCAGAGATCTTGCATTTATAGTCTGGGCACTTCTTGAAAAACCATGGTCTTTTTGTATCGATGTAGTCAATAGTTGCGACGACAGTAAAGCGGACATTCTGTATTGTCAAAAGTTTAGTTGTCTATTTGAATTTCATTTGATAACGGTTGTATTGCAACTGTAGATTACCTGCTGGTTCTGCGGGTTTTCGTTGACCAAATCTGATAGTGTCACGTGATTTCTGCGTTTTTCCTGATGTGGATCTACAAATATTTGGTGCTGGACATTTATTATTGCTGGCGGGTCAATGAATTGTTCATACCTGTATTGTTATTGGATGTGAGTTTACGTTTTTTTATACTGTAAAGAGTAATGTTACTGTATCTGATTGTTTACTTACACACTGCGGATTTCATGACATTCTGGTATGTCTGGATTGAAGTAGTAGTACGTTGAAGTTGTGGGTGAAAGTTGAACTCCTGCATTAGTTTATAGAAATATTAGCCAATAAAGTTAAAAGGTTGAATGATAAGTATAAAGTAATGAGTTTACCTCCGTAGTTTTTTACTAAGCATGAGGTAACGGCTATAATGACTGGTTTTTCAACTGTTTCGTATTGTTCTGTCTTGAAAGTGCGCTCATCTTCATTCCACAAAGTAAATCGCACCATGTGGCCGCTGTTATAAGCATAAGGTCTTTCTTAGAATGAATGTAAAGATTACATTATAAAGATAAAAGGGCAAAGCTTACTCTAAATTCTGGATACCAATGTCTCTCCAAACAGGCGAATCTTTAGTTGCTTTAATCGATTGCTGTAATTCACTTACATATTGAACGCATCTGATATAATCTGTAAAAAGTAATACCAATTTATACGTCTATTAGTTATAGCTATTCTATGCACGTATGTTTTACGTACCTGTTAGCAGGCCTTCTTTTATATGCATTTTTGAATACAGCTCTCTATAGTGGGTGAAGTTGAAATAGTGGCTCGGGAATCATGTATCTGGTATGTCCTGAATATCAGTATATGTTCCAAAAACCAGTGAAAGTGAGTGAGGCACTACTTGCATCCATGTTTTAGCATCTTGAAAGCCAAATCCACTTATTTTGTAAGTTTTGTTGGTCTGAAGGATGGCATCGAATTTGTTTTTTTCACGCAAGTTGACATTTGCTTGTATAGCCCCTCCCTGCAATTAAAAAAATGAGTTTACAAATTTAATGCAATCTGTTTTTCTTTTCTAAGGGTTTATGGAAGTATGCAACTATCTGTTTGGAAAGTAGAATAGTATACTGTACCAGTCGATCAATTAACATGCAACAGAATAACACCGGTTTCCCTTGTTTGTTTGTTGGTGTCCATTTTCGGTATGCTTTTACATATATAGCTTTGCTAGTGTCTATAGCTTTTAGGGTGGCGAGGCTGATATCCTCTGGCTCTGTAACAATTTCTTTTCCTATAGATTCAGATGATGCGACAATGCTAGAAGTCTGGTCCATTTTCCTGTATATTAAACGAAAAGTATGAATAATTAGTGGATATGAATGCATGTTTAATAGAATAAAAAATATGCGAATGCAATTATTAGTTTAAACATTTAGAAATGTAACTAAATTAGAAAATACATACAATAATAGGCTATGTAGATAAAGAATAAGAATGTAACATTTATGATAACAGTTCAAAGATGACTTATGCAAATAAAGAATAACAATTAAACATTTATGATAACAGTGCAAAGGTTATGGCCATAGGTATTTGGCAGTTGCATAAACGTATATTAAAAGGATAAATGTAAGCGTGGGGGACCTGTGGAAGTGCAACCATGTGTAAAAAATCTTTGTAAACAACATTCTTAGTTGTATTCCTATCCTTGTTCGGTTGTTGCTTCAATAGCATTTTTAACCCTTCTGGAGACGTCGCCCTCGACAATGCAACGTACAGTTGGCCATGCCCAAATACAGGTTCTGGTAGGTATACACCTATTTTATTTAATGATTAGCCTTGGCTTTTGTTGATTGACATTGCATAGCAGAGCCTAACTGGGAATTGCTTCCTTTTAAATATGAACGGCAGCTTTTCATCTTTATTGAGTAACAAAATCCGTGGAAGATAAACTTTTTCAGACATTCTAGTACCAGTTATTATCTTTGCTTGAATAAGCTTTGTAAATATCTGAGTGACAATCATCCGTGTACCGTTACATAGCCCACCGGCTAGGTTAAGGTTCCTAAGCAGCATTATAGGTGCTCCTATTTTAAGTGTAAGGTTATGGGGGGGGGGCATTCCTGGAAATGAAAGCGTGTTAAGGTATTCCTGAGGATATAGTGTAAGATGTTCACAAACATATAACACACATATGGTTTAGATTTAGGCCGAATATTGTAAGGATTCTAGAGAGAGAAAGAGATAGTTGGGAGCCTTTGTAGAGAGAGAAAATGAGAAGGTTAGATTAATGTGATGAAAGGTCCAACCCTCTCCTTTGGTGGGAGAGGGGCATTTATACACATACATAATATGTCCCGTGTAGGCTGTGGAGTGAGCTGACAGTGGGTAAAGACCCGACCCAACTCCACAAATACTAATATAACTAAACTAATAACAATAATATAAATAATCCTACGAGCTATATAAATGCTAAATAGATACTCGGGGTGACCGAGTCTTCACATGAATATTTATAATCCTAACAATCTCCCCCTAAGGGAGGTCACCCCAGAAACAATGTTTTGAATTCTAGCATTCTATCATATGTGTATGACTTCGTAGCTCGTAGTTCTTGATTCTTCAAAGTCATTGATCTTTGTGCGTTCAGCAGCGAACTTTTGATGACGGATCTTTTGTCTTGGATGATCTTTGAGGATTCTTTGACAATATCATCCAACATATATCTTCATGCCATCATGCAGTATCGTCTCCATATGAAGTTATGATCTTTGAGCCTTCTTTGAGATCATCTGCCATAGTAAATCTCCAAGCTCATCCGTTGTAGTAGCATTGCCGTCATGTGATTTGTTGTGACACTTGGGCTGCATGCTCACACTTTTCTGGATCATGATTTTTTAGCATAAGAGTTGCGGAAGCAGTGTTGAAGGTCTTTTAATTATCATGATTTCTTTGATTATGGTTTTGAAGTGTGAGCATGTGGTGATGGATCGACATCTTTTCGGCAATCAGCTGCAACCACAGGTATTCCTGCATACGACAGTTAGCAATAAAACATCCAGCACTTATAGGTTTGGATTTTGAGATTGTTAACAGCATAGTGTGAAAACTTTCTCTAATCCTTACCAAGGCCGTTCCTAAATCGGAAACACCCGAGAGGGTTTACAAGATCTACCGAAGTACATCAATGATTAGGTGAGTCGCTGGAGTTCACTCCACGACTGTAGATCGTTTGAAACCGCCGCGACCACTAAGCGTAATCCACAAGGAATTACCAAAGTGACCTGCTTTCAGGGCTGTTTGATGTTGACCATGGCAGGAATTTCCATTCAATCACCGAGAGTTACATTTGTAACTTCCCTCATGAATGTTCTGGCAGATTGCTAAGATCTGCGTAGGACTCATAAGTTTTCAACTGGTGTCCTTAATGTTGAACAGCCAGTGTAGAAGTAACATGTGTTCCTATGAGATCTTATAATGCATCTCTTGGCTCTAGACTCAATAAATGCATTTTTGGTAGTCGGAGACTGGAGCGGTGTCTCCTGTTTCAATATCAACATAACTCGTAATGAGCAGTTGATAGATTATGTAGGGTTCCCCGTGAGAATGAAGCAAGTCCTTTTAAGAGAACTTGAGTGGTTTAGAAGGTTTAGTGCAGTGCGTCACTGGGTCCATGACTTCTTGTCTTCAATACCGGTGTTACCTTAGTAACCACCAGTAGCATATGAATTGAACCCGGTTTCTGCCCTAAGGTTGAATAATTGGAGGGCTATTTCTTTTCACCCTTTCTCATTTCATTTCTTTTTAATTCTTCAACCCCTTCTTTCTCCTTTCTCATATTACTCCTTTTTTCATAATCATACCTAAGGACTTTCTAATACTAACTATTCGGTATTGTCCCTGGGTAGATCCCTCCGGCTCTGGCGGATCATAGGACGGTTTTCCTAACCTTAGCCACCTTATAACATCATGACTATCCTATGTTGCCATTAACCAAATCCTTGAAAAATCTCTCAAAGTGTTCATGATTATGAAACACATTTTGCTAACACTTTGAGAGTTTTATAATTTTCAAAGACTCCCCCTTAACATGTGCTCATATGTTTTAATTTAAAATTTGCACATGTTGGGTAGAGATTGCACTTTTTGAATTGATCCACTTTCAGTGAACATGACCGATTCGAGACACGCTTACATCACTAGTTAGACTAGCTTGAAATTATTACCCGGCCTGGTCAAGTCTACAGAAAGTTTCTAGAAATGGTACACTCTACTCAGATACGTCCTATTCGAGACATGCTTACATCACTGGTTAGACCAGCTTGAAATTATTACCCGGCCAGGACGCATCCTTTCGATTAATGACACTTTTTGTTTCGTCAATTCATTGGTGAAGTCTGAGTCGCATTCACTTGAGATGCCACATCCTTTTTGTATCATAAACCATTTGCTCCCCCTCAATATGTGCATTGATATACGAAAGAGTTTAGCACATATGGAAGAGCTTACACTTAGGTCCAAAAGATCACATTTTATCATTTTTCATATTTTAAATCACATTCTCTCCCCCGATCAAAAATTTCAAACCTTTTGAGATTTGTGATCCCAATTGATTTAAATAAGTTTAGAAAATATGGGAGGAAATGTGGTCAGGTTTAATATGTGCTGATAATGGAACATGATGATGCTCCCCCTTAATCAAAGAGGGAGGATGTTAGTTTCAGGTATGATTGGTATGAAAGATTTGATTTTAACAAAAATCATACACTGACACATAACAACCACATTTTATTTACTGCTTATTATGTACAAAGTGACATGTTTGGATGATATAAGATTTTGAAATCATCACTCTCCCCCTCAATCGATGACCCGTCTTCTATTTAAATAGCTGTGGTCATTGATTGAGTGATAGATTTTTATGAAAAGTTCAATTCAGATTGATATTCAAAAATCATGGTACCACCAAGTTTAGCACAAATACTTTCCTGAAGAATCATAGATGGAAAAGTATCTGTGATGCAAAGAAGATTTCTCTTCTTATACAATAAATGATGCATTGAAACGTACATCAGATCAAAGAAACATGGATATAAAGTAATCCATGCCCAGGTGAACTTCACCCAGTTGGAGGAACAGCTGTCTTTTTGGCGACATGCTTTCCTCATAATAAAGCACGGGTTGCAGTCTGAAGTAACCACAAGCCGATTAGACATGTTTTAACTAGTTAATATAACTTCTGCTCGAGCTTCATTTAAAGACCCGTGTCATTATTGAATGACATTTCTAGGACCGTAAATGTTATCGATAAACAGAAGACATGCCTAGAAGAACTATTTTTGGTATTTTTTTGTTTATCTGATTTTTATGGTTTTTATAGGTTTTATATTTTTCTATTTTCTTTTTGGTTTAAGATATATACAAATATATACAAGGATATGTGAAGCAAATCCTTTACTCCTCGTTTTCTTCTTTAAGACCCTTGAGTGTTTCTGGAGTCAAACTCTTCATGCCAAGTCGCGGGAGAATAAATTGAAACCGTTCTCTCGGAAGCGCCTTAGTGAAGATATCAGCCAACTGAAACTCTGTCCTCACGAAGTAAAGTTCAACAACCCCTTTTTCCACCTCTTCCCTGATGAAGTGATGCCGGATATCAATATTCTTTGATCGGGAGTGCTGGACATTGTTGCAGCAAAGAGCAATAGCACTTTTGTTATCACAATACAGAGGGATCTTGTTGTAAGCAAACCCATAATCTGATAGTTGTGATCTCATCCACATAATTTAAGAACAGCACGCAGACATAGGGATATATTCTGCCTCTATAGAAGATATAGAAGTACTCATTTATCTTTTAGATGACCAGCTAACCAACTTTTCCCCCAAAAACTGAGCAGCTCCATGGTGGTGTCTTTAGGATACCAGAGACCCATATGAATAGTCCCTTGACGGTATCGAAAGACCCGCTTTACTGCTTCCAGATGCTTCTTGGTAGGCTTGGACTGGTATCGAGCACACATGCATACAGCAAACAATAGATCTGGCCTACTAGCAGTGAGATAGGGGTGTCAACTGCATCACTTGAATCAAATCCAAATTTCTTCAATTTTTCATTTGCATATTTGGATTGATTAATAAAGATTCCTCCGGGACTTTGAGAGATTTGTAAACCCAGGAAGAACGACATTTATCCCATCATAGACATTTGAAACTTAGAACTCATCTCGTTAGAAAACCTATCACATTCCTTAGGATCGGAAGAGGCGAAGATGATGTCATCTACGTAGATCTGAACAAGAAGTAGATGTTTGCCCAATTTCCTAGTGAATAGTGTAGGATCAACAACACCTTTGGAAAAACCATTAGCCAGAAGAAACTTCGATAAGGTATCATACCACGCCCTAGGTGCTTGCTTTAGCCCATATATAGCCTTCTTCAAATGGTAGACGTGAGTAGGATGATCAGGATCCACAAAACCTTCTGGTTGACTGACATAGACTTCCTCCTTCAGATCACCGTTTAGAAATGCTGTCTTTACATCCATTTGGTAGACAGTCATATTCTGACTGGCAGCATTAGCTAGAAATATTCTGATGGCTTCAATTCTAGCAACCGGAGCAAATGATTGATCAAAGTCTATGCCCTCTTCTTGTCGATACCCCTTTGCAACAAGCCGTGCCTTATTCTTTAAAACATCACCGTGCTCATCGAGTTTCAATTTGAAGATCCACTTTAGTGCAATAATCATTGCACACTCTGGAGGAGGCACTAATTCCCAAACTTCAAGTCGATCAAACTCATGAATTTCATCTTGCATAGCAGTAAACCAACAATCTTTGGACATGGCTTCTTTGACGTCTTTTGGCTCGAATTTGGATAGTACGGAATTGAAGAAGCACCACAGTGCATCGGTGGCAAGTTGCTTTCTAGTGGATATCGGTCGAGAAGTATTACCAATGATGTTGTCAATTGGATGATCATTGGTCCATTTTCTGAGATGATCATGTGGTTGAGGGTTTTGAACTGATGTTGCCGTGTTGTGATCTCCTGAAGAAGATGTATCAGTGGAAGACTCAGGAGCAAATACATTTTCAAATGAAACATCGTCAACAGGAGCAAAAGGATTCACTTCAAAAGAATTGTCTTCTGCAGAACCTTGCTGTACCGAAGAAGATTGAATATTTGATGATGAGGGCGATAGACTAGCAGATGGTGCATATTGACTGATTGAGACAGATATAGATGGACCTTCTGAGTTTTGTGGAATTTGAGCATCAGCAACGGGAGGTATAGGTGGAGCTTCCGTGGTAGTATTAACCGTTGGTGGCTCAAAGTATTCGTCAAACATCGGGTCAAATAACTTCTTAACTTTTCACTGGCGGGAGGTACATAATGAACTGCAGGCGTGGGATTCTGTACAAGACCTGAACTAATTGGTCCAGGTGTCAATAAATTAGGGGCGGGTCCAGAACTGGTTTGTCCAGGAGCCGTTTGCTCAGTCAGCTCATCGAATGTCACGTGAATAGTTTCCATGATTTTTCGGGTTCTTTTTTTGTAGATTCTGTATCCCTTGCGATCTGGTGCATACCCAATGAAGAAACCTACGTCTGCTTTGGCCTTTAGCTTTCCCAAATCTTGACCGTCATTTGTCGGATAGCACAGAGCCCCGAACACTCGAAGAAAGGAAAAATCTGGTTTCTTGCCATGTATCAGCTCGTAAGGAGTTTTGTTGTGAAGAGTATGTATCAAGGAACGGTTTTAGGAGTAACACGCAGTAGCAATGGCTTCTGCCCAAAGAAACATCGGAGCCTTAGTGTATATTAGCATAGTTCTTGCAGCTTCCACTAGGGTATGATTTAGTCTTTCAACGACGCCGTTCTGCTGAGGAGTGCGTGCAACGCTTTTCTGATGAGTTATGCCAATACTTTCATAATATTGACTGAGTTGTTGATTAACAAACTCAGTTCCATTGTCCGTCCGGATGATTCTGACAGTTTTGTTCAGCCTTACTTGTAACTGCTTGATTAGTTTGATGATAACTTCTGGAGTTTCATCCTTGGTTCTCAGGAACTTTACCCATGTAAACCGAGAGTGGTCGTCGACCAACACAAGAACATATTTCTTTCCATTGATACTCTGCACTCTCATTGGTCCGTATAGATCCATGTGAAGGGTGTGAAGAACTTCCATGATGGAATTGACAGTTTTGGGTTTGTGAGTATGCTTCTGGCTTTTGCCCAGTTGACATGCAGAACACAGATGATCTTTCTCAAACTTTAATCTGGGCATGCCTCGTACAAGATCCTTGCGAGAGAGGTCGTTTATAGTACCGAAGTTTAAGTGGTTTAAACAACAGTGCCAAAGCCAAGATTTAGTCTTTGAGGCCTTTGAAAGCAAGCAGATTGGAGAGGACCTCATCATTTCTTCAATTGAGATGTGTTGGGAATTAAATATTCAAGATGTTTAATATCGGATTCTACTCTAAGTATAATTCTGCTGATAGTGCAAAATGGTTTCTGCTGATGATGTTGATTCTGCTGATAGAGCATTTCACTCTGCTGATAGGCTTAACAACTCTGCTGATGATTCTGCTGATAGCGATAGATTGTTCCTGCTGATAATGAACAACTCTGCTGATGGAAGGATAAGATCAAAAAGATATTTATTGTATTTTGGTCAACAATATACGGTAGATAATATCTTACTCCATGTGCTTAGTTAACAAGTTGTATACATAGATACATGTTGTATCTGATGTACTGACACTCAATAGGATAAGTTAACCAAGTAAGTCGGTCAAGACTTTAAGCAATTTGTAAAGATCTTTTGACTATAAAAAAGATCTTAGACTAGTGATATTTAAGTGTGTGTGTCAAAAATATAAAAGTGTTAAGAGTTAGTCCATGCATACGTTAGAACATGCATAACTGTTAGAACAAACACAAATATATCACAAGTGATAGAAACATAAGATTCAAGGTTGTAACCCTAGTGATATTTCAAGGTCACTCGTATTATTATCTTTAATAATATTGAATCGTTTGGTGATAATCTTTATGTGTTTCATTGCTAACTAACAAACATAACAATTCCATTTCCATAACATATACAAACCTTCTAAGTTTGGTTGAGTGAATTCCGCGCACTTAATCATTTTAACACAACATATCATACACACAAAGTTAGAAGGTTTAACCACCTTAATCGTGTGTCCAGGATCCTAGCAAGTGGTATCAGAGCTCAGGTTGATATTGTTGTTTTTAGAAGAAACAAGAAATGGATGTACAAGATGTTCAAACAAATGTTGCTGCAAAGTTGCCCATGATCAAACCCAATGAGTTTGAGTTATGGAGGATGAGAGTTGAGCAATATTTCATGGTTCAAGATTATGCTCTTTGGGACATAATTCAGTATGGTGATTCCTTCACTTTAGGCTATTCAGATGTTCTTGTTGAAGGGAAGACAGTTAGAAAAAGAAATACTGGACCAGTCTCCAATGATGAAAAGATACAGAAGAGAAATGATCAGAAAGCACAAAACCTGTTGCTTATGACCATTCCTGGTGAGCAAATGCTATCTTTTAACAAATATCTTGATGCAAAAACTCTTTTTGAAGAGATTTGTGCATGGTTTGGTGGTAATGAAACTACCAAAAAGACACAGAAGACTTTACTAAAACACCAATTTGAAAACTTTACTGCTTTTAGTAATGAGTCTCTTGATAAGCTATTTTCAAGACTACACAAGCTTGTTAGTCAGTTAGCTGTGTTGGGTGTTGAGACTGAGAAGGAAGATCTCAACATGAAGTTCTTGAAAAGTCTACCTGGTGATTTTCATACTCATGTTATTGTCTGGATGAACAAACCAGAAATTGAAACTATGAAGCTTAATGATTTGTACAACAACTTTAAAATTGTTGAACAAAGTCTAAAGAGAGGTGGAAATTATGGTACTAGTTCTGGGAATGCTGCACTCCTATCAGTTCCTAGTGTTAGTCATACAGAGGAGGTAGATGAAGTTGAAAGTGTTTCTAATGTTACTTATGGTGGTCCTTCTACTAGTGTACAAAAGGATATTGCTGGACTTGGTGATCCAACATTTTATGCCTTTATAACCAGTCAAGCTAGTGGTTCTCCTTTAAATCATGAAGACCTTGAGCAGGTTGATGGTGATGATTTGGAAGAGATGGATATTAAGTGGCAAGTTGCTTTACTTAGCATGAGGGCTAAGAAGTTTTGGCAGAAAACTGGAAAGCAAATTACCATAAATGGTAATGATACTGCTGGGTTCGATAAGAAGAAAGTGGAATGTTTTAACTGTCATAGGTTAGGGACATTTTGCTAAAGAATGTAGAAGCCCAAGGAAGCAGGATAATAGGAACACTTGGTATAAACAAGAGGGGAATAAGGAAGTACTGGTGGAAGAGCCAAAGGCTATGCTGGCCATTGATGGTATTGGATATGATTGGAGCTCTATGGCTACTGAAGAAGATGCACCACCAAATGCTGCTCTTATGGCCACTGAATTTGCTCTAATGGCTTCTTCTGATTCAGAGGTAGATACTATTCCTACTTGTACTAATTCATGTCCTAATCTTAAAAATTATGAAGACATTAAAAAGAGATTTGATGCTTTTAGAGAAGAGTTAATTGATGCCCTTCATAATTTAGCTAATCACAAGAGGTGTGTAGGAGTTCTAGAAAAACAGATTCTTCATTATAAAAAGAATGAATCTACGTTTACTGATGACTTAAATGCTTTAAAAAGAGGAATAGCATTTAGAGATGAACTACTTAATGATCAAAGTAGACAGTTATCTGAAGTCAAAACTGAAAAAGAAAATGTTAAGGTAACTATAGATACTCTAGCACATGCCTCAGAAGGAATGAATAAGATTTGGGAAGCTCAGGTAATTGATAAAGCTAATTCAGGTGTAGGTTACAAAACTGTTCCTCCACCATATAGAGGTGTTCCTTCACCTCCAGGTGTTGACCTAACACATACAGGTTTAGCTGAGTTTCAAGAACCAATCATGGAATATGGTTCTAAGACTAGTAAGAGTCTTAAGGTAGAAAAGATAAGTAAAAGTTTAGATAAAACTTTAACTTATCAGGACAAGGTGTCCTTTGTTAAGAAAGGAGATGCTATAGTTGTTGAAGATTGTACAACTGATAGTGATGATGAAGAACAACAGGTTATGTCTAAACCTGAAGTGGTTAAGAAAGTAGGAACAAGTGTTCCTAAGGTAGTCAAACACAATACTGATAGGCCTCATACAAACATTAAGCATGTTAGGCAACCAGTTAGATATTGTGAGCAATATAGAACCACCAACAAGCCCAGAGGTAACCAAAGGAATTGGAACAACCTCAAGTCTAACCAATTAGGTGATGACTTTGCTTTTTACAACAAAGCTTGTTATACATGTGGTAGTTTTGACCATCTTGCAGCTTTCTGCAACCAATGGGTATCTGGGTATGAAATCCATAGAGTGAATCTCAAAAGGCAAACTCCTAAATCTCACTTTCACTCTAGTTCTAAGAAATCAAACCCCAGAGTAGTCAAAAACAAGTCTATCTCAAAATTTGTTTCTGCTGATAGACCAAATGATCCTGCTGATAGCAAATTTTACTCTGCTGCTCGACCATTTATGACTATTAACCCAAAATCAACAGCTAAGGGTGCAAAAACATTTTTCAAACATGCACCTACAACTGTTCTAAGTCCCATTCAATCAAAGGCAGTGGTCCATAAACAAATTTGGAAACCAAAGGGTAGAACTACAAAGTTAGCAGATTCTGCTGATAAATGTGTGGTTCACTCTGCTGTTAAGGCCTCAGCATGTTGGATTCATAAATCCAATGTTGCATCAACTATTCTTAAAAGATTCAATTACATTGATGCAAGAGGCAGATCCAAGTCAGTAATGGCTTGGATCCCCAAAAGAAACTAACACTCTTATTCGTGTGCAGGGACATTCAAATGATCAGGAAGAGGATCAAGGATACTCAGATAGTGGATGTTCTAGGCACATGACAGGCAACATGTCTTATCTCTCAGATTTTGAAGCTTTCAATGGAGGATATGTTACCTTTGGAGGGGGTGTTCGTGGCAAAATTTCTGGTAAAGGTACAATCAAAACCGGAAATTTAGATTTTGAAGATGTGTACTATGTAAAAGAGCTAAATTATAATCTTTTTAGTGTTTCACAAATGTGTGACAAAAAGAATAATGTTCTTTTCTGTGAGACTGAATGTCTTGTACTTTCTCCTGATTTTAAGATGCCTGATGAAAGTCAAGTACTTCTTAGAATTCCTAGAAAGGGCAATATGTACAGTGTAGACATGAAGCATATTATTTCTAAAAAGAATTTAACTTGTCTTGTTGCAAAGGCCACATTGGAAGAATCAATGAAATGGCATAGAAGGCTTGGTCATATTAACTTCAAAACCATAAATAAAATTGTTAAGAATGGTTTGGTAAGAGGTTTACCTCACAAAAGATTTGAAAATGATCAAACATGCATTGCTTGTCTAAAAGGCAAACAACACAAAGCCACTTGTAAGCCCAAAATTTTTAACTCTATCAATCAGTCTTTGTTTATGCTTCATATGGACTTATTTGGACCTGTTTCAGTGATGAGCATAATGCATAAGAGATATTGTCTAGTTATTACTGATGACTATAGTAGATTTACATGGGTTTTCTTTTTAGCCACTAAGGATGAGACATCCAGCATCCTTAAGGACTTCATTACACAGATAGAAAATCAAGTAAGCAAGAAAGTGAAAGTCATTAGAAGTGATAATGTGACAGAGTTTAAGAATAGAGTTATGGATGATTTCTGCAAAGAAAAAGGTATTAAGAGAGAATTTAGTGTTGCTAGAACACCACAACATAATGGTGTAGCTGAAAGAAAGAATAGAACACTAATTGAAGCTGCTGGAACAATGTTAGCTGATTCTAAGCTACCAATAAATTTTTGGGCAGAGGCAGTCAACACTGTTTGTTATGTTCAAAATAGAGTTTTAGTTGTGCAGCCTCAAAATAAGACATCATATGAAATTTTTAATGGTAGAACTCCTGCAATAGGATTTCTTAGACCTTTTGGATGTCATGTGACAATTCTCAATACCTTAGACCATTTAGAAAAATTCGATGGTAAGGCAGATGAAGGTTTCTTTGTTGGTTATTCTCTTAATAGAAAAGCTTTTAGAGTTTACAACACAAGAAAAGAAATAGTAGAAGAAAATCTACATGTGGAGTTTTTAGAAAACAAATCCAATGTAGAAGGTCAAGGACCAAAATGGCTATTTGATCTGGAATATCTAACAAATTCAATGAATTATGTGCCTTTTGTTGCAGAAACTAATGATTTTGCAGGTTCTTATACAACAAATGAGGCAGAGTTAGAGAAAGATCAAGATTATGTGATAATCCCAATATGGTAAGAGTTAGAGAAAGATCAAGATTATGTGATAATGCCAATATGGTCAAGTACAATTGTGGAATCAACTTCGACAACTGATGAACCTTCTTCTAGCAAAGCTAAAGAAAGTGTTGAAGATGAAAGTAAAGAGTATGGAACTCAGGAACAACAAAGTGTTTCTGCTGGTACTATTTCTGTTGCTGCTGGTAGTGTATCTGTTTCTGCTGATGACTCTGCTGATAAGCTTACTGATTCTGCTGTTCGGCCAAATTACTCTGCTGCTGGCCCTTTAGAAACAAAAGATGCAGAATTCTCAGATAATGAGGTGGATTACAACAATCTTCCATCAAATTATCAAGTTCCTACTACACCACAATCAAGAATTCACAAAGTTCATTCCCTGGAACATGTGATTGGAGATATACAGTCAGGTGTGAAGACAAGACAACAATTGATGTCTTCAGACCAACAAGGGCTTCTTGATGCCCTTTATGCTTCAAAACAGCATGAGCTTTTAAACTCTTGCTTGTTTGTATGTTTTCTATCACAAGCTGAACCAAAGACAATTCTTACAGCCCTAGATGATTCAAGCTGGTTAGAGGCTATGCAAGAAGAGCTTCTTCAGTTAAAGATTCAAAAGCTTTGGGTGCTAGTTGATTTACCTACAGGTGTGAAGGTAATTGGCACTAGATGGGTTTTTAAGAACAAAAGGGATGAAAGAGGAATTGTGATCAAGAACAAAGCTAGATTAATAGCGCAAGGGTACACACAAGAAGAAGGGATAGATTATGATGAAGTTTATGCTCCAGTAGCAAGGATTGAGGCAATTAGGCTGTTTCTAGCTTATGCTTCATTTTTAGGCTTCACAGTCTACCAAATGGATGTCAAAAGTGCATTTTTATATGGTGAAATTGGAGAAGAGGTATATGTTTCACAACCTCCAGGCTTCATTGACCCATTACATCCAAACAAAGTGTACAGAGTAGTAAAAGCTCTCTATGGCCTTCATCAGGCACCAAGAGCTTGGTATGCAACACTAGCTTCCTACTTATTAGAAAATGGATTTCAAAGAGGAAAGATTGATCAGACACTGTTCATCAAACAGCACAAGAAGGATCTTCTGTTAGTGCAGGTGTATGTGGATGACATTATCTTTGGATCTACTAGGAAAGAAATGTGTTTAGAGTTTGAGAAGCTTATGAAAGATAAGTTTCAGATGAGTTCTATGGGAGAACTTACATTCTTTTTGGGTTTGCAAGTTAAGCAATCATCTGAAGGCATATTTATTAGTCAAGACAAATATGTTGCAGAGATACTTAGAAAATTTCAATTTGCTGATTCAAAAATAGCAAGCACACCAATGGACTCTGAGAAGCACCTTCTGAAAGATGAAGATGGAGAAAATGTAGATGTATACAATTACAGATCTATGATAGGCTCTTTGATGTATCTTACATCATCTAGACCTGATATCATGTTTCCTGTTTGTGTTTGTGCAAGATTTCAAGTTACTCCAAAGGTTTCTCATTTAACTGTAGTCAAGAGAATTTTTAGATATCTCAAAGGTCAACCAAGGTTGGGTATATGGTATTCTAGAGAATCTCCTTTTGACTTGGTAGCATATTCGGATAGTGATTATGCTGGTGCTAGCTTGGACAGAAAGTCAACAACTGGAGGATGTCAATTCCTTGGGTGTAGACTTGTCTCATGGCAGTGTAAGAAGCAAACAAGTGTGGCAAATTCAACAACTAAAGCTGAATACATAGCTGCTGCAAGTTGCTCTAGTCAAGTTTTATGGCTTCAAAACCAACTCCTTGATTATGGGTACAATTTCTTAAACACTGTTATTCATATTGATAATAGTAGTACAATTTGTATTATTAAAAATCCAGTGCAACATTCTAAAACAAAACACATTGAAATTAGACATCACTTTATAAGAGACTGCAATGAGAAAAGATTAATTCAAGTTCTTAAAATTGCTTCAGAACATAATTTTGCAGATCTGCTAACAAAAGCTTTTGATGTTTCAAGGTTTCAGTACTTGGTAGCAAGTATTGGAATGCTTAATCTTTAAATTTTCAATATGATGTGTTTTTGTAAATCAATTTTTGTTGTTGCTACTGATTCATAAGGTACTGCTAATATATCATAAGGTACTGCTAAAGCACACAGGGTGCTGCTAGTACAAAAAGTAAATTGTGTTATTCATATAGTTGGTCTTATGATTATACTAATGCAAGACAAGTACTTTGTACATTGTTCTTTTGGTTTTAGACTAACAATTTCAGGTATGAATATGTAAACACAAAAGATGTTTCAAGTGAAATGGAAACAGCAGAATTGAGATATTAGCTGCTGACCATAATAGGTTTATGATGGACTGAGTTTGGGAATTTAAAACTCCTTAAAACTTCTTTCTTGAAATCTAGTTATGATATTTCACATTGAATTGATGACTTAGTTGATCAGATAGTAACTGATGCAACTCACTTTCTATCATTTTATACTTTTAAGTATAATGTGCAAGTCTGAGGACATCTGACTGAAAGAACAGCGAGCAAAAGTGAATCTAACACTTGTGTTAGAGGTAACAAATGCCACGAGCTGGAAACCCTGTCAAGAAAATCTTTTGAATAGATTTATCTTTACACAGGCAGTTATTTATAACTGAAAAATATTGGTTCTCACACAACCAGAGGTTGCATTAAACCGAAATTATGATTGAGTGTCTGTTATACACTTAATCCTTTCAAAATGGTTGGAAGCAGTATGATTTTTCAATTCTAAAATCATGAACATACTGCTAAGGCAAAAGTTTCTTAAAAAGGATTTTTCAAGGGACTCACAAAAACCATCCATTGATGGACCAAGAGTCAAATGTCTAATGAATCACCTCTCATAGGAGTTAACACACCTAGAAGTGATGAGGACAGAAACTTAAACTTTTGAGGAATTGATGGCCAACATGTACAATATTGTCTGAAAACAAGTTCAAACTGATAGATCAGGTGATATGAAGAGAAGTTCTTGAGTACATAGTGAGATCTTCCAAACAAGGGGAGGATGAAACAAAAGTTATTTGCTTCAGGGGAGGTAACAATCTCAGGGGAGGAAATAATGGCCCAGAAAAGGAAGATAATCCAATATATGGAAGGAGAAGACAAGAGCATACAAGATGATGAGGAGGTTGAAAATGACAAGAACATTCCAAAGGAGAAAGTTCTATCTAGATCAAACGAAGAAAAGTTTCAATTTCACTTCAAAGACATGCTAGTTAGATGATTTCACTTGTTGAAACAAGCATCCAAGATACACAGCATCATTGTCTCTTATAATTCCTCCATCCAAGGAAATTGCACCATCTTTTAGTCCAAGATAGGTTCAATATGTTTTGATATTGCTAAAGTCAAAGAAGAGCAAAGTAGATGAATTACTGAGAAGATATTCAATCTTGAAGAACATAAGTGTTTGAAAGATCTTCAATCCAAGATTTAATTCAGAAACATGTTTGAAAGGATTCACATGTTTAGGGGAGGATTGTTGGGAATTAAATATTCAAGATGTTTAATATCGGATTCTACTCTAAGTATAATTCTGCTGATAGTGCAAAATGGTTTCTGCTGATGATGTTGATTCTGCTGATAGAGCATTTCACTCTGATGATAGGCTTAACAACTCTGCTGATGATTCTGCTGATAGCGATAGATTGTTCCTGCTGATAATGAACAACTCTGCTGATGGAAGGATAAGATCAAAAAGATATTTATTGTATTTTGGTCAACAATATACGGTAGATAATATCTTACTCCATGTGCTTAGTTAACAAGTTGTATACATAGATACATGTTGTATCTGATGTACTGACACTCAATAGGATAAGTTAACCAAGTAAGTCGGTCAAGACTTTAAGCAATTTGTAAAGATCTTTTGACTATAAAAAAGATCTTAGACTAGTGATATTTAAGTGTGTGTGTCAAAAATATAAAAGTGTTAAGAGTTAGTCCATGCATACGTTAGAACATGCATAACTGTTAGAACAAACACAAATATATCACAAGTGATAGAAACATAAGATTCAAGGTTGTAACCCTAGTGATATTTCAAGGTCACTCGTATTATTATCTTTAATAATATTGAATCGTTTGGTGATAATCTTTATGTGTTTCATTGCTAACTAACAAACATAACAATTCCATTTCCATAACATACACAACCTTCTAAGTTTGGTTGAGTGAATTCCGCGCACTTAATCATTTTAACACAACATATCATACACACAAAGTTAGAAGGTTTAACCACCTTAATCGTGTGTCCAGGATCCTAGCATGAGATGGTATATAAGTTGGTGCCACGACTGCCTTTGAGAAGATCAACACCATCCAACTCTCTGACGAAACATGTGTGTTTTCTGAATGCAACTTCAAGACCCGAGTCACAAAATTGACCAACAGAAAACAAGTTATGCCCTAACCCTTCCACGTAGTATACCCTGGAAATTACACTGTCACCAAACACATAATCTCCATAACCCATAATTGCCCCAAAATGGTCGTTCCCGAATCTAACTGTCCCGATAAACTTTTTCATAAAATTCTTGAGCCGTGAGCGATCCCCAGTCATATGTTTTGAGCAGCCTGAGTCCAAATACCAAAGGACGATTTGTACGACCTGCATTTGAAAACAGACAACGATGGATAACTGAAAAATGTAGATCCCCACGTGCAACTGGGGTCCGTTTGGTCAGCACACACAAATTTTGAAACTACAGGATTCACAGATGCTACTGCATTTACAGTGGAAACTACACTAGAAGCAGCAGTTAATCTAGTTGCATTGCATTGTGTCACTAAAGGTAAAATTCGAACAGTTGGCTTCTATTCCTTAACCTTCACTATTTTATGATTATTCAATCTAGTTAAAGGGCACTGATCTCCTAAAGTGAATTTCCTTCCAGTGGGTCTCCATTGATACCCGACATTAGCAAAGGTTTTTCCTGTTGCTTTCCAAATTTGCTTACTTATTTCAGTTTTCCTAACATTCTTAACTTGGGATAGTACATGAGACATCAAAAATGACACAACACAATCATCATGATTACCAGAAATTAAACATTTGTTACATGTTTTACAGACAACATTAGAATTCGAATTAATTACAGTACTTTTAATACTAGAACCAACACGATTCATTCCATTCATTGCAAACTTATTGTTTCTAGGTTGGACTTCTACTTTCTTTCGTGACCACTTTTAGCCGGCGCAGTCCTATCTTTCCTTGCATTGCCTCTAGGCTTTGACCCGCTAGCTTTGGTGTCACAGTTTACTCCTGTAGAAGTAATGATGGGAACATTAGTTTGTTTTACTGTCATTTGTTTTCCTGATTTTGATGTGCTGGGTTCAGATGTTCTCAGTGGTAGATCAAAGGTTACATGCTTAATCCTAGTCGTAGAGGATGATGCAAAAAAATCTATCTCTTTTGTTTTCATTCTTAGGACCTGTGCCAATGACATATTCTAGCAGTTCCTGAGACCGTTTAGTGAGGAAACATGCATCTACAATTGCATTATCATGTGGTTTATCAATCCTATCCTCTTCTATGATCTCACGAAGGATATCAAGGCTTTTCTTAAGGTGATTGAGATATACTTGATGGGCAGACCTATTATTCCTAAGGGGAGGCGAAATAGGTACAACATCCACATCATACTTACAACAAGCAAAAACCTTTGAAACAACATTATTACCAGTGATAATTGGCATTTTCCCTTTCACCTGAGTCTTTAGATTCTCGATTTCATTTAACAAAGAAGTTATCTTTTCATTATGACTGTTACGTGTGACTTTAATTGAGTCATATAACTCTTTGTAATGCTGTTTGACTTTTGAATTTTCAGCTCTAAAACACTCATTTTCATGGTGTAACTTATTGATGGTGTCTTGATAGTGAAAATTCTGAGAATCTAAAGACGATGGTTTATTGGTGCCATATACATCACTCTTGTTTGATTTTAATTGGGCGATTTGAGCCCTCAATTGTCGAATCGTGTTAGTGTGAGCTTGAATTTTTTCATCGCGTTTGCTTAATTCAAAATATGTATCAAATTCAGGAGCATCCGAAGATGTCTTTGCATTTGAGATTTTACATCTTTCTTCTAAGTGTTGATATTTTAATTGCAAATTAAGATGATCAACTTCTAGTTTTGAAAAACGTTTAACCATGTTATCATGGTCATCATTTTGAATTTTTTCATGCAATTTCCAATTCTCCCCCTCAAGCTCAACAACACGATTTCGGGAAGCATTCAGTGCAATAGACAGTTCATAAAATTGACAAGCAGTTAGTGTAGCATCAGTAGCAGTATAAAACACATCCTGGGCAACACATTTAGCAATCAAATTCTCATTGGTGATAAGAATGTTTTTTCTCTCAATCTCACGACTTTAAAGTTCTATCACACATTGGGACACATCGTTTTCCATATCTTTAAATACTGCTTTCATCTCATTTACTTCATTTCTAAGGGTTTTTTGCATACCCTCAAAATGTTCCTTAAGAAGCTTAAAGAATGGAATAATCTCAGTTAAGTAGCATTCTTTGGTTAGTTCAAAACCTCTTTCCCCTTCGGTAATTCCCGTAGGTGTTATTCTCTTCTTACATGTTTTATCAAAATTAGCAAATAGTTGACACAAAACATAAATGCTAATTAGAGTATTGCATTATGTGGGAAGAGTTAAGGGAACTAAGTGCCTAGGTGTGTTGGGAGGATACACCGTTGCAGCCGCAATTTTCCTAAGGGGTGGAGTTTTGTCCTTGAGTGCATCAGCCTTTCTCTTTTCAATGTCTAAAGACCAAAATATTTGTTCAGGCGTTAACTTAGTTTGAGGTGCAAAGATATTCAATTGATTTTGCTCATAGTAATTATGGGGTTTGACTATGACTCGGTTGGCTATATACTTTTGGTCCTTCATTTTTTCAGCTAATCTCTCTCTGTTTCTGTCTTCTATCACATTACTCTCTTCAAATGATGACACATCAGGGGGGCATGAATAGGCTTAAGCATTTCATTTCCATCATATAACGCAGGTTGGGCTACTTTAGCATTCCTAAGGAGAGCTAATTTAGGTTCACCTATATTATTTTCACTATACTTATCACACAACTTTTTGTGCTTTTGAATCATATGAGCAGTTTGTCTAGTTTGGTCTTGTGTGTACAACTTGTTTTCAAGCTTATTCTTTAACGTTTTAAGTCTGGAGAAATCATTCAAGAGTTTTGTTTCTTTTTCTTTGAAATCTTGTTTTAGTGTATATACATGCCCTTGGATCTCCTATTTTTGTATAACAGTCTGATCCAGTTGTTTTTGCAAAGACTTCAACTCTTTTTTCAATGTTTCTTCCCTTAAATTATATTCAGTAATGAGTGTACGCATTTGACTATCCATTTTCTGCTCACGTTCAGTTAGCTTAAATTTAGCACGCTGTTCATATATGGCTACCTGATCCTTATATATATTAAGCCTAGTGGTCAAGGTGTCATTAGGGACAAACACAGTGTTCTCATGCAACTCACAGGCATTATCTACCACACAAGCATTGTCAACAACACAAGCATTATTTATAACAGAAGATGCACCACTTGGTACAACAGATACATTGTTGTGATTCACATATTGTTCATATGGAATAATATTACTATTTCCCATGTCAACAGTATCTGATTCAACAACATCTGTTTGTTGTACTTCGTTGGGAATCTTCTGTTCATCAACCAAGTTATATGTGTCATAAAGCTTTAGTACCTCAGATATGATAGATGCATTGGAAGGACCAGCTTGTTGAGGTGATGAGACAACAGAAGATATGTTGGCCATGAAGATAGTTTGAGCAGTGGGTTCATCATCAACATCCGAATCAAATGCATCACAATCTTCAGCTTGGAAGATGTTTGGGTCGTTAAGGGCCATATCTTGAACCGGTTGGTTATCCACATCTGCATCAAATGTGTTTCCCCCATCACCAGCAAGGAACAAAAGCTCTTCCTCACCCAGAACTGCTCCCTTCTCCTGAGCTTGCATCAGCAACATCTTGTCCTTGAAGTAATCAGAGTTCTGAGGACACTTGGGCTGATTGCAATTCCTAGCAATGTGTCCCAACCCACCACAATTGTAACACTTTGCTTACCTTCCTTGTGTAACACCCGTTTCCCAGGTGTTGGGACCCCACCCTAGATGAAAGTAGATAAAGGCCTTACGTGATTGGCTAGTCAACAATGTAACGTTTTAGTCAAACCCGGTAGCTAAATGATGGTCAAAGAATGTGTTATAAAGTTATGGAAGTATTATGTGGCAAGAATAGAAAGAGAATAGACTTAAGGGACTTATGTTGTCATAAGTCAAATATGTTATAAAGTTAGTGTGGCTAAAATAGAAGGGAAGGGACTTGAGGGGCCATTCTTGCCAATGGCCCAAACTTGTGTTTTAGCTAAATAAATCCAGGAGATTCTAGAGATCTCCACATTATTAGTGAAGGGTGTAGAAGGCCGGTTCTAGAGAGAGAAAAAAGAGGGAAAGAAGCTAAGTGATGATCTAAGAAGAAGAAGGTGAAAATCAAGTGTTAATAGTCTTCTTTAGCTTTTATAATAATCAAGTAAGTATCTATGTTCTTGGTGTTAGTGAAGTTGTAGATTATGGATTAAGTGGGTTTTCATCATATGATCAAGATATGATCATATGATGATGTAGAATGAAAGATGGGTATGTTTTATGGGTTAGGTTAACCCTTGTTTATGTATTTGATTGTTATGTTGTTAGGTTTTGATTATTGTTAAAGATGATGATGATGATGATGATGGAAGAATGTGATGATGATGATGTTCTTGTTATGATGTAGCTTGGATTAAGGTAAGTAAACCGGTATAATGTAAAGTTATAATGATTTCTATGCATTATGTGTTATGTGGCTAATATGTTAAGGTTATGGTTGTTAGAATAATGATAGTTATGTGTAAGAGATTATAAGGTTAGTGGATGTGTTAGTGTGAGTGGATTAAGGAAAGGAAAGGTTATGGCTTAGGTTGTCAAGGTATGTGTTTATGCCCAATGTTAGTGGATTAATGGTTGTATAATATGTAATGTGTTAAATGAGGTATAATGTTAAGTTATACCCGTTTTACTTACTAAGCATTCGTGCTTACAGTTTAAGTGTTTAATGTTTTGTAGGCGAGAGTATTGAGATGAAGGCTTGGATAAGGATTTATGTTGGATATGCTATTGGTAGAAGGATTTGGTAAGACATAGAGCAAGGTAGAATACCGAGCTCATTCAAGATGGTACCCCCGCGATTCAATAAAGTGTTTGTAAAGTGAAGTCAAACGTCAAATTGTATGTCAAGTATTGTGTAACGATTTGGTAGTCAAATGGTGTGCCAAAGTATAGTTTATGTGTTTATGCATAAAGTTAAAGGTGCGTTTGGATTTAAGTGTGTTTGTACCCATTTTGGGTGATAAACGGGTCAAGCGTCTTTGGAACATACTTGTTATGTTAAATAAATGATGTTGGTCAAGTTTGGTGTAAAACGGAAGTCGTATGGGTCGGTTATAGCGAAAACGGAATGTAAATGAAGTGTATTTTGAAAGTTGCAGGCCTCGGCCGGAGGTCTGGAGGCCAAACCCACGGCCGGGAAGAGTTGGGAAAATTCCCAGATGACCAGAAGGTCTGGGCCGCCAGTTCGGGGCTAGGGCCGGCGGCCAGGACCTTTGGCCGGCGGTCCGGGCCATTTTCCAGATTTTGGCGATTTTCCAAAATTCATATCTTTTAATCCGTAAGTCGTCACGGGTCGTACCACCTATCATTTCGAAGGTAATTGAATGTTTATAGATTTTTGTCAGATGTCAAAAGAGTAACAGTATGTCCGTAAAAGTTTAGCGTTTTTGCGTAAAAAGTTTTAAATTTTGGTCTAAACGGGTATGGGGCGTTACATCTTGTCCTTGGTTGACATTTCCACCTCTGTTTTGAATATTCCCCCTACCAACATTCCTTGGATTCACCTTTTGTCTTCCTTGAACATTCTGAACAATAATTCTTCCATCTTCCACAGTTGCTTGGTTGCCTGGGTTTGAGGAAGTTCGAAGTTGATTGTTGGTTTGCGAAAGTGTTAATCGGAACTGTTGAACAAGCAAGGAGACTTGATTGGAAAGATCATCAATCCTCTGATCAGTGAGAGAATACCCTGAATCCAGCTGAGGGTTCATAGTAGGTTGTGGGTGCATCGATGATTGAGCAAATAATGTCTGATTCTGTGATGAGGCGGGATGATGATAAACTTGATCAAGCTATGGTTGATTGTATGGCTGAACATTTGAAATCAATGCGAGTGGATCATTGGTTGTTGTTGGATTGAGTTTCTCCCTGAGTAGACGATCATAAACAACATGCTTTTCATATTGTTGAAGATAAGCATATAGCTGTTCATAATTGGTCTGCCTCAAACCTTTGTTGAGCTTGACTGCAGTAACAAATCTATCCCATTCAGGTGACATGTTGTTCACGAACTTGGAATTGAGTTGGATGTTTGGCATAGTCATTCTGATGATTCTCATGTCGTTTACCAGCTTGTGAAACCTCACATAGTAATCAGTGATGTTTTCACCAGGTTCATCTTGAAATGCTCAAACTCATCATACAGTTGTGACTCACGATCTTCTTTTGTTAATTCTAATCCAGCCAGAAGCATCTTGACATTGTCCCAAACAGCTTTGGCTTCAGTGTTGAAGTTGATGAGTTTGTAAACTCTTTGGGCAGGCCTTGAATTACAATATTGGAAGCTCGGATGTCAACATCATATCGCTTCTTTTCTTCCCCATTCAGATCATTGTATTGACGTGGCCTATCAATCCCAAGAGTGACCGTTCCATCCTCAGCAGTAGCCACAACATCTCGAGTGGTGCCCATTTGAAATGGTCCTTCATCAATGGATTTAAGAATGTTAAATCCATTTTCTTTTCCTAAGCAGTAGAGTCGAATTCTTTGTGCCCATGACTCATAATCCGTCCTATCAAGCATAGGAGGGTGGGTATCGGACCCGGCAGCTTGGATGTCATCAGAAGCAGTGCTTGCCATGATATAGACGGGATTTTACAACTTTTGTGATTTAAACCGAGAAATCGAATCTTTCACGGGATTTTCTAAAGTCAACAAAAGAAACCATGCAATCAACAAGAATTAACCAAGAGTGAATTGCAATACTGATCTTCAAGATTCAATTCAAAGAAGTCAAATCTCAATTTGATCAAATCGCAACAAGTCAAGTCACAGTTTGTCAAATCGCAACAAGTCAAATCGCAATTAACCAAAGCGCAATAAGTCAAATCGCAAGTGTTAACTAGAAACGTCAAATCGCAACTGGTCAAATCGCAATCAGTCAAATTGCAACACGTCAAATCGCAACTTGTCAAATCAAAAATAATCAAATCGCAATCAGTCAACAGTATCAATCAATGACTCAAATCGCAAGTCACAGCCTCAAATTGCAGACACAAATCGCAACTGAATATACTCAAATCGCAACAATCAAATTGCAACCAGAACACCCAAATCGCAACTGTCAAATCGCAACCGGAGCTACCCAAATCGCAGGCACTACCAGACAGAACAGTCGCTATCTGGTCAAATCGCAACACACAAAACGCCAAAACAGTCCCTTTCTTGCGGTTTATCTTCTTTTTCCCTTTTGAGTAATAAGTCAAATCGCAGAATCCAAAGTTACCAAATCGCAACCAACAATTTCCCAACTAAATACAAATCGCAACGAAGAAAGTCTAGACGAGACTCAAATCGCAACGAAGAACACTCACTCGAATTCACACAAGCTTTCAATATACGACTGAAATAAGCAATCCAACAACTAAACAAAGCTTGTATACCAATCTTAAACAAGAAAGTACAAGATTTTCACAGATTTAACCACAAACAAAGCACAAATGAGTGATGTTTTAACCTTTTCTATTCGAACCAAAAAGAAACCATAAAACCTAAGAAATCCGTGAACATATACACTTAAATGAACCTAACCATGGCTCTGATACCAATTTTAAGATGTTCACAAACATATAACACACATATGGTTTAGATTTAGGCCGAATATTGTAAGGATTCTAGAGAGAGAAAGAGATAGTTGGGAGCCTTTGTAGAGAGAGAAAATGAGAAGGTTAGAATAATGTGATGAAAGGTCCAACCCTCTCCCTTGGTGGGAGAGGGGCATTTATACACATACATAATATGCCCCGTGTGGGCTGTGGAGTGAGCTGACAGTGGGTAAAGACCCGACCCAACTTCATAAATACTAATATAACTAAACTAATAACAATAATATTAATAATACTACGAGCTATATAAATGCTAAATAGATACTCGGGGTGACCGAGTCTTCACATGAATATTTATAATCCTAACATATAGTAGCTCTGTTGCTCCGCCGTCGTTTGATTTCGGTGTAGCTTCGTCGATACTTGTAAAAGTATAGGTATTTCCGTGTAGCATATCGAGCATAATAGAGTTTATCGTGTCGGCAGTTTTGTTCTTAGGATACACTATATCTTTATCTTGAAACGACGCTGCAGTTGGTGCTTGCAATGTTTCCTCATCATATATAAAACTGATGAGTTCTTGGATAGCCGTACTGCTTTTAGGAATGCAGTATTTATCTGGTATTTTTATCCAATCTGTATTTGATGAGTCGTTTTCATCTACTTCTTCAATGGTACCATTTCCTAATTGTAGTAACCATTCCGAAAACTTGGCAGTTGCTTCGTATTGCTGACTTGAGAGACCTGTCGGGCGTAGGCGCATGTTTTGTTTTAGGCGAACAATCTTGAAATGTGGCCATAAGTATGATAGTGTTATCGAGGAACCAATAATTTCATTCTTTGCAGCATTTTTCTTTAAGGGAAGTGTCTGCTTGAAATCTCCACCTAAAATAACCATTTTCTTACCAAATAGACTGTTTTGATCATTGAGTATGTCTCTCAGTGTACGATCAAGTGCTTCAAAGCATTTACGATCGTTCATAGGAGCTTCATCCCATATGATCAGATTAGTCTGCTTTAGTAACTCTGCTATCTGTGTATTCTTTTTGATTGTGCACACTGATTCGTCAGTTAAATCAATCGGCAACTTGAATCTTAAATGAGCTATTCGTCCTGATGGGAGTAGTAACGAAGCAATACCAGAAGAAGCGACTGCCAAAACAATTTTTCCATACGACCTCAATGTGGAAATGATAGTCTACTAAATGAAAGTTTTTCCCATTCCTCTATGTCCGTAAACAAATATAAGCTTCTGTTGCCGGTTATTGACAGCATGTATGACTTCTTCGAAGATTATTCGTTGTTCAACATTTAACAGAGGCACTAATCTCTGACTTTGACTTCTCAGCAGTTCACGATTGTAGCATCTCTCTTCCATTATCGCCCTGTTGTTGAGGATCTTTAATAACTGAGGTGGAGGCGGTTCCAGACCAAAATCTTGTACTGATTTTCCATAAAATGTAAGAATTACCTGTAGTTCATACATAAGACCAGCTTGCAAGTCATCAGGACTAACATGAAGGTCTGGTATGTGCAGCATGTCTTACAATATTAGAGGAATATCTTCTGACATAGAATCTGCGTGTGACTGAAGCAGTGCAACCGGGTTGGAAACATCACAAAAGATGAGTATTTGGCAAAAAAGATTTCTCATTTGTGCTGCAGTCGCTGAGAAAGAAGCCTCTTGTAAAGCAATGTTCCATTCTTGATCACCCCCCAACAGTCCCATCGCTTCATACGCAGACCTGTTCGTAGGATAAACGATGTCATCAACTGTACGGGTATGGCGGAATGATATTCTACCTTTTTGATGACAGAGCAGCAGCCTTAAGTAGAACACGTCTCTAGAGCTAGGATGTATGTACGTCAAACGACCAATAGCCGAGGTTCTGCTGCTACGCCTACACTTCCAAATTTTGCCGGGACCATACCATGAAAACTCTTTAGGGAAGGCTAGATACGTTAGATGTCGTCCATCTGTATTGTTAGCGTTGTAATAGAACCATTCAGTTAGCGTCGTTCTTTTGTTGTATTCATTGTCCACAATATCTTGCAATTGTTGCTGTCTTCTAAAAGTGACTCGTTGCATATTTTCAAGGTGAACTGCAAGTATTTGGACAGCGGGATCTCTGCTGTGTATGTTGAATCCGAGAATCCTCCAACATGCCTCATGCGGACCAACGTATCTAGCATCTTGGAAATTCTGTATCTCATCAATTTGCAATGAACAACGGCTTGTGGTTGGGCCTGCATCTCCAAGTGTTCTTGTAATTTGAGCAACTATTCGGTTGGTGCCTTTGGAAATGTATTTGAACAGGTATTTTATCATCATCGACCATTCACAGTATTCAATGTTGATGTGTGCGTAAAAGCGCATGCATAGAGAACGATTATGGGGAACAACGTATCCATTATCAAGATCAACATTTTTTTTTTACTGTTGATATGCCTGTATCCCGCCTGCGGTAATGCAAAAAACCTTTTTTATCAATGAACGTGGCAGGACAGAAAGGTTTAGGAAATTGCTTGCTGCAGCTGTCACCACGTCGCATACATGGTGCTGATTTATTTACAAAACCGCACGGACCGTGCAGCATGAATTCTGCAACAACTCTATGGCCTTCAGGATCAATTGATGGGTCCGGCAACTCTGCAGAGACACATATATGTCTATATCTTTGTACGTTTGTACCCGGTAACTTTCTCTGACCCATAGTAGCAAATGAAAGTGCGGTAAACCTCGTTTTTGGAATTCAACTGTATATAAAACTGCAATAAAGGTATGGTGATTTAGGCATTCATTAAATGTAGTATTTTCATAGAAAGTATGCACATATATAATTTAAATGTTATCTGCTTCTAATAGCCAAAAGGTTTTGAATCTCGTAAGAATTTCACCAAATCGTGTATCTTTCTTTCAAAGAGACGATCTACAACATCGGGCCTGTCAGCAACTGTCACATGAGGAAAGTCTTGCATATATTCTTGGATCTCAGGCCAGTTGACATTGCACGTGAACGTGATAAAGAATGACGGGTTCCCGTGAACATGACATATAGCCAAAGCATCTAAATAATGGCTATACATGTAGCGAGGGCCTCCAACAAAAGATGAAGGAAGTATTGTCCGTGAACCAACATCTGAACCGTCGCGATCACCGCATGAGATAGCATCATATAGGCCTGCCATGTATTCGTTGCGAATGTCATTTTGGTTATGCCTGATAAAGTCTAACCTTGATTGTTCAATACTACAATATGCTATCACGACATATTGTTGGAAAGTCTGCCACTTCTTGGTAGTAGGCTGTAATGATTCAAGAGGTCTTGGAGCTCGTATGCGTAGTACATTTTCATTGTCACATTTTTTGGTGGGTTGGATGCCGAAGTGGTTGTGGTTAATAATTTACGGCCCAAATGGTACCCTTTCTCGCCATAGATAAAGATTAATGGAAAATGCAGTGACAAGTAGGAAGGGTTTAGTTTGTTTATTCATTACGGTTGGCCATTGTGGTGTTCAATGATGACATCAAACTCACCCTGCACAGTTGTGTCACCTTCAAAAACAATTGCGCTAATAGAATCTCCTGTAGGCAATTCATACTGTCTTGAACCAACAACACTAAATAAATGCACTTGAAATTGTGGTATATTAGCGTCAGTCATTTTATCCCTCGCTGTTTTAAACAACCGAACCAACTCATTATGCTCGTCCAAGAATTGAATCAAATCTTCCACGATATCTGCACGTAGGTCTTGCCCAGTTCTCTGAAAGTTTTCTAGTCAGTTTGCCACCTCGTTCTCTGTGTTATAGATATATAGTTGTAGAAACTTTGGCCGTTTATCTGGTTCTGGACACATGGCTCCTATCCAATGATGAATCTGGCCGGAAACCTTGAAGACATAGGGGCCACGACCTGTGTTTACAGAACTGTCTATTTCTGCACCCAAAGATGTCATCGCAAACATCTGATTGCATGCACGAATATTTTCCATAAAGTGCCGTTCAGTGAAAAGCCGCTTTATATATTCAAGATATCCGTAACGACTATCCAACTTAACTTTCCCACCGTTGCAACATTTATGATATTCTGGACGGGTTGCGCGAGTAGAAGTAATCCTTTCAGCATACCAAAAAAGTGTGTTGCAGTGTTGACAGATTTGATCGCACCGTCCCATATGTATGTAAGTATTTGGAGGGCCTGCATTTGAAAGACAGAAACGAAAGTGTAAACAAAAGGGAAAATAAAACGGAAAAGGATAACAACAACTGTTTAATTTTAGGTACGGAACCCAACGAAGCAAATTGGCAATAGACCTTGGCTAGCTATTGCCTGCCTATTACATGTGTTATGTGAACGTCGTTGTCTTCGTTGTGAAGAGCGCATTGTAACTGAGACAAATAAAAGACATGTTGGTAAGTAGGTGGAAAGTGAGTGAAAGTATGGGTAGAAAAAAAAAAAAAAACCAATAATACCTTGTGGGTGATATAGCTGATTATTCCTTTGTATAGGTAAATGCTGGTTAGATGGTGATGCATAGCGTGTTTGATCACAGTCAAAGGTAGTCTCATTAGTAGAAGGCCGACTTTGTGCTGCAGAAATAGCAGAAGCATTTAGTAGTAATTAGTCACCGTAGATTGCATAACAAAAGTACTAATAATAAAAAAAGTTGCCTTCATTAGATAAATGGTTGCCGTCATGTAAAGCAGTCCTGAAAGGTAAACGGTGGTTGTTGTGCAGCGAATGGTCAGATACAATAGTTGTTTCGTTGTCATCCATTATGTCGAAATTTTCTATACCTGGAGCGAAGACAATGAATATGAATATAAATACATGAAAAACCATATAGAATAGTAGCTGAAAAGAAAAAAGAAATATGTTACATAGTTGGTCTGTTTCGTTGCTGTGATCCGTGGTGTTGAACAAATGGCAGCATGTGCTGGCTGCAAACGGTGTAAGATTAAACCCTTCTGCAAATGGGTGATCTTGATTACCAACCTCCTACAACTTTCGTTTCCCTTTGTCTGCGAGATGTGCGGGGTTTGAGCAACACGGAAAACGTAAAGGATAACAGGAGCTGCTTTATTTTGGACACGAAATGAAATGAACGAAATTGGCAACAGACCTTGGGTAGTTATTGCATGGCTATTACATGTGTTACGTGAACGGCGGTGCCTTCGTTCTGAACCGTACATTCTAACTGAGACAAATAAAAGACATGTTGGTAAGTAAATGGAAAATAAGTAAAAGTATGGCTAAGAAAAAAAAACCAATAATACCCTGTGGGTGATATAGCTGATTATTCCATTGTATAGGTAAATGATGGTTAGATGGTGGTGCACAGCGTCTTTGATTACATTGAAAGGTACTTTCATTAGTAGAAGGCCGGCTTTGTGCTGCAGAAACGGCAGAAGCATTTAGAAGTACTTCCTCACCATGGACCGCATAACAAAAGTGCTAATAATATAAAAAACTACCTTCATTAGATAAACGTTTGCCGTCATGTAAACCGGTCTTCAAAGGTAAATGGTGGCTATTGTGCAGCAAATGGTCATATACAATAGTTGTTTCGTTGTCATCCATTATGGCGAAATTTTCTAGACCTGGAAGAAAGACAATGAATATGAATATAAATATATGAAAAACCATATAGAGTTGTAGCTGATAAGGAAAAAAACATATGTAAGTTACATAGTAGGTATGTTTTGTTGGTGTGGTTCGTGTTGTTGAACAAATGGCGACATGTGTTGGCTGCAGACGGTGTAAGATTCAAGCCTTCTGCAAATGGGTGATCTTGATTACCAGGCTGGCACATCTTTCATTTCCCTTTATCTGCGGAATGTGTAGTTCGAGCAACACATGAAACATGCTTTTGTAAGTTAGGTGTAGGCCTGCCCTGTGTTTTTTCCACTGTATAATGAACTGAAATTCAGAAATAGAAAAAGTTTATAAAAGGTAAGTATGTTTAAAGTATTAAGTACTGCAATATAGGAAAAAGCCAAAAGGAGTATGGCACGTACCTGCCTTCTGTGTAGCCGAATCAGGCAACACATTAGCGCTATCATATTGGAGATGAGTGGTATCATTTATATATCCTTCTCCATTGAGAACATTAAGCATACTGTCGGACGTTTGATGGCACAACATGGTAGTTGTGTCACCACATTCACCATTTACATAAAAAAGATCGCATGATTTTAGATTTGGTTTGTGCGTCTGTTGTATACAATTAGGAAAACCGTCTGAATTGTCAGTATTTGAGAGATGTTGTAAGGTACCGTCAGTCACCCTACTTTCAGAAGAACAAAGTTTCTTACTAACGAAATTTAGAGACGGTGCGTGTGTCTGTTGCATACAATTACGAAAACCCTCTGAATTGTTAGTATTTGAGAGATATTGTAAGGCACCGCCAATGAGTGTACTCACACTGGTTTTGAAAGAACACGCTTTCTTACAAATGGAATTTAGAGACGGATCAAGACTGACTACATCACCTAACAGCCTTTTTTCTTTTGTATCTATACTATAAGAGTCCACCCCTTCAGGAGAGTCACACATATCCATACATTCTAAAGAACCAACAGAAATCACCCTACGTATTGCCTTTTTTTTTGTCTCAATATTGAGAAGAACAAATCACCAAATAATTGGTATGAAATACAGTGTTTAATACGTGGGTATAAGTTTAAAAAAGCAGTATATAATGGGCATAAAACATATGGAAGTGCATCTGTAGCATCATATATAGCAAATGTACATGTATTTGTTAAAAGTGAACACACATATGCATGGTTAATAGTATACAAACGCAAAGTGTATGCATTGTTAACTGGAAAGTTCCCAAGCACACAAACAAAAGTTAAAAGCATTATTAATGGCCAAAAAACAATGGATATGGATAGATCAGCTTGAGTATACCTTTTATAAGATGTAAGACGTTTTTATACCTACAAGTTAAAGGAAAAGCAACTGTAAAAAGCAACGCAGGTAATATTTAAGGACGGTTTAACAGGCGGAAAAAACATTACACAGACCTTGTCGAACTACTTCAGATAACTTCTTTGCTTATTTTGTTCTCCAGACGTAACTGGTTTTTTCAAAAATTTTTTGGTCTGGTATGAGTCTTTTAGTTTACCAGGTAAATTTTGATGGTGAGATAATATGACCAAGAACCTTCTTTATCGTACTTGACATTGCACCGCACGAGGAAATTGTACCCAACATAAGATGGCAACCACAAACCTCGTGTGTTTAGGTAGAAAAAGGACAGTTGCAGTACAAAAAGGCCTGGATTATCTAGTTTATAAAAGGTTAAATACAATAACGGTCCCTTAATTTTTAACTAATAACCTTTAGGGAAAGATATGGGCATTATATAGGCCAGAGACAAAACTGGACTCCGAAGCCCACAAAAGAAAGGCTAATAAGCCGGGCCAGTTTTTGGCGGGAAAATTGGCGGGAATATTGGGACAAAACGGCATCGTTTTGTTTTGTAATTGAACTAAAGGTATAATAAGAGATGTCAAATCTCTTGCACAAAACATGTTCCTTTTTGACCAAATCTTTTATGGGACTCAACCTCATCACTAGACAATGAACACTAATGAGCGTCCCATAAAGAATGTTCTTATGTGTGCCACACATACATCAATTTATCCACTTTCAATTCCTTTCAAGATATATAGATGTTTAGTATCATAATGTTTACACCTTTGATATATGAAATTGGTTGCGTTGTGGTAGTGAAGGTCCTGAGTTCGATTCCGGGCTGCGACAATTTTCTCATATAGAGCTTCTTGTCGATCTCAAACCAAGACTGATTAAGAATATTCATCACTCGAATGTGATGAGTGAAACAAATATCAAGCCACTATATTATTGTAATAGTGTCAACCACATTGATCACCTATACCATAGCATTTAGCCATTCACAATGTTGGCCTCAAAGGATGCCAACAATTTCATCGTCGTTTTCTTGACGCTAAATACACCACAACGTGAATTAATCAAGTAAAGTCAATGTATATATAAAGGACTAATTCTTCATTAACGACATTGTGTCTTTAGACACATCTACCTTTGATGAATTCCACAAGATTCACCAACACATTCAAACAATACAAAGTATTTCCTGAAACATAACAAACTTTGTTCTAACCATGAACCACAAGTGTTTTTTTTATCACACTTTCAATGCTTATAGCAATCAAACACGAATGCAGTAGCACACGTCTAAAAATTTCGTTGAAAGCATTGACCCATTTGATAAGAAGGTAATATGTCCAAAGACCACTCTTGTACCAAAATAAAAACTTTGATTGATAAGCTCGCCTATTAAAGCTCAATTTTTTTTCATAAATTAAATTAATGTCTTAGTTACCCACTGTAAAAATTTGGGTTCAAAACTCATTCATTTACTATGAAAACAACACATTTTCTGACGACAACGTAAACTGGGATAACAAACCTATCCAAAATGAACCGCTGTACCAAAATAAAAATTATGACCAAACGGTTCACCTATTTAAACTCAAACTTTCTAGAAATCAAGTTTAGTATCTTAGCTACGTACTGTAAAAAAATTGGGTGGAAAACTTGTTGGGAATACGTATAACTATTATCAAGTGTCGTTCATTAAGTTTTGTAATAGGTTGCTTAACTAAATAGGCTAATATGTTTGTTATTATTACTAGGCTTATGAAGTAAGCCCATGAACTTATGTTAAAGCCCATTCGTGTACAAGGAAGGAACTAGAGATGTTGCCCTAGCTTCCTCTCCTATAAATACTTATGTAACCTCACATAGTAAGTGGTTGGTTATTTCTTTATGCTAATAAACCTTTGTCACTTTTTCTATTGAAGTAATCGACCATCTATCTTTCTTTCTCATTTCTATCATTTATATACTTGTGTTGAATATATTATGGTGACCTAACAAGTGGTATCAATCGCTATAAGAAGGTTAAAAGTGTTTTAGTGTTGATTTAGAGCAAAACATTTTTCTTTTTTTTTCGTTTTTTTTTTCGTTTTTTTTTTCTTGTTTGTTTCTTGGGTTTTAGCACTCTTTTGATTACAAAATAGTGGTATCAACCTTTTAGAACAAGAAAGTTTCCAACTTCTAGGTTAAAAAATTAGGTTTTTAAATCGTACTATTTAAGTTCTACCAAGTTTCGAACAACCAAATTTTTTCTTAAAAACATTAAAGTTTGCAACTTTCATTTAGTTTTAGTGTTTTTAAGGTTAGTTGTACAAGAAAATCGTGTTTGATAACTAGTTTTGATTGTCTTTAAGTGTTTTGAAAATTTGTCAAAAGTTTCGAGCAAGCAATATCCTAAAGTTTCGAGCAACCACTAAAACCCTAAAGTTTCGAACAAGCTAAACCCTAAACTTTCGAACAAGCACCACATGCATTTTCTTCTGGATTTTTGGATTACTCAGTGTTATTCTTTCTTGTATAAGTTAGAAAAACACTTCGACTCTTGGAAATCTTTCTAATTCTTACGAATTAGAAAGTTTTATTCGAAACTTTCAACTTTCGAACAAGTCTGGTAAACTTTTGAGTAACCAAGCTTTCGAACAAGGACAAAATTTTCGAACAAGGCTAAAATTTTCGAAAAAGGACCAAAATTTCTCACAAGGACTTAATTTTCGAACAAGGCAGAAACTTTCGAACAAGCTAAGAAACTTTCGAGCAAGGACTTTAAATTATCAACACTACAATATACTTCTTAACCATCTACAAGATCCATCAGTTAACACAAGAATCAATTATGTCTCAACAACCATATCCTTATTTCAATCATTTCCCTTATTACCCTCATCAACAAGGACAACCATTCCCTCCTCCATAAAATCCACACTTCTTTCAACAACAACAATTCCATCAACAACCACAATACCCAACACAACAATTCCCAATGCATCCATTAACTCTTCCACCAAAACAACCACACTGGTTTGATCAAATGTTTGAAGCTATCAACAGTCAACAATCCATCCATGAAGCAGGTTCACTAGAACGACCTCCAATGCTCACTCCTGGAAATTATGTTCAATGGGCAAGTCGATTCTTAAGGTTCATGGAACTTCAGAAACCTCATGGCAAATATCTGAAATAAGTCATCCTTGAAGGTCCCTTTCAAATGCCAACTTTAACGGTTCTCGGTGATGCAACTGATGTTCCTCCAAGACCTGAGATTGTGACAACTCTACTAGAGAATCAACTTACACCAGAACAGATCCTACACCGTGAAGCCAATGAACTTGCAATGGAGTATATTCTTCTGGGAATACCTAATCCAATTTACCGTAGCATTGATGCTCAGAAGACTGCTAAGGATATGTGGGAACATATACATCTTTTGATGGAAGGTACTGAACTAAATCAAGAAGTCATGGAATACAAGCTTTATCTCGAATATGAAACATTCTTGATTGAACCAGGGGAGTCATTAGAGTCATACTATCATCGCTTCACAAACATTATCAATGACTTGGACCAACACAATATCATCTTGCCTAAAATTGCTATCAATACCAAATTTCTTAATTGTTTAGGTCAAGATTGGCAGAAATATTTCACCTTTGTTCGTCAAGCTAAAAATCTTCATAATGCGAAGTATGGGTTGTTGTTTGATTATCTGAAGCATCATCAATCAGAAGTTGACAAAGATCGAGCTCTCCGTGGAATGTATCAACCTTCAACATCTCCTCCGAATCCACTGGCACTTATGGCTCAATCTTATCAAGCTCCATATCCATAGTCGAATCATGCGTTTGGTCAACAACAGCATCACTTTACCTATCCTCAACAATCAACTTCCTCTCAGATCGTTCCATATGATTCTTCACACCAATCAACTGACAATCAAGTTGTTCCATATGAACAACCAGACAGCATGTTCTATGCACAAGCACATGATGATGAAGAAGAAGCGTTTAACACATTGAATCAAGGATTTGCTTTCATTGCTCGAGCCATCAGCAAATTTGCAAACAAGTCAAACAATCGCCTTCGCAATTCATCTAATCCAAGGAATCAAGCTGTTATTCAAGGCGGAAGAGTTGAAGTGCAGAATCGATCTTATGGATGTCAAACGGGAACCGGTGGTTATACAGGGAATTCGGGAAATGGCCAAATGTCTAATGCTGTTAGTGGAAGTCGGAACAATGTTGGTGCTACTCAAAAAAGGGTTGAAATCGTTGAAACTGGTATTGCACAAACTGGGA
Organism: Artemisia tridentata subsp. tridentata; assembly: GCA_021014915.2. Classification (NCBI taxonomy): domain Eukaryota; kingdom Viridiplantae; phylum Streptophyta; class Magnoliopsida; order Asterales; family Asteraceae; genus Artemisia; species Artemisia tridentata. The sequence goes on from CP139507.1 coordinate 368,172,137, forward strand.
ATGCGGTGATCAGATGCTACAACTGTAACGGCAAGGGTCATTTGGCTAATACATGTCCTAAACAAAGAGTCAGAGGCAGTGACTTTCATAAGTAAGCATTACTTTTAGCACTCAAGGATGAAGCAGGAGGAACTCTCATTGACAACGAACAAAGCTTCATGGCCTCTGCTAATTCAGATGATGAAATGGAAGATCTGGAAGCTAATGCTGCTGTGATGTTAATGGCAAACATGCAGGAACTTCACATGAGTGATACAGGCCCAGTTTATGAAACTGATGGTCTGTCTCAGGTACCCGATGCAAACACATGCCTCATACATGAAATAGCATCTCCATTTGCATCTGCACCCGACAAGGAGCAAGTTCTTCAAGATGATAGATTGTTACCTCTTTGAGACGATGATCAAATTAACACAGTAGTTACATTTGATGATGATGATCAAATTAGCCCCGTTGTTACCTTTGATGATGATGATCAAAATAACCCAGTTGTTACCTTTGATGATCTAATTGATGGATATAACAATGATCAACTTGAACAAATTGAAACTTCGCCGGTCCAGATCCAGAACTTATGACCTTACTCATGACCACCCAATCCCAAGTTGAAAAATGCAATGAAATAAATGGTAACTTAAAATCTAAGATTGCATCATTAACTGCGGAACTTGAGAGCTGTAAAACTCAATTTACAAACTTTGAAACATAAGCAAAACAAGAAAAAAGTTTTGAAGTTGCATTTCAAAATTCTTATGTCAAAGAGCAAGAATTACAACATCAAATGCGAGAATTAATTGTTTCCAATAACAACTTGGTTTCTAAATTAGAACAAGAAAAGCTTGAGTTAAAACAACAAGTCGAACATCTTGCAACTGAACTTTCAAAAAGAAATTTGGAGATGTCGGTTTGTCAAGCAACTTTTTCAGAATACAAACAAAAGTCAAGGAAACGAATTGATTCTCACGTTGATGAAATCGTTGAGTTGGAAAGACTAATAAAAGAATTTCAAAAATTTTTTTACAAAGCTGGTGATTCGGTCACAACCATACAAAAGTTCAATTTAAAATCAAATCCAAATGGTTCAAAAGGTTTTTCTCTTGGTGACGATAAACTATGTTTTCTACACACAGCTCTCAGAGAAAATCCAAAGTTGTATAGTGCAGAACAATTGTTTGATGATTCTGTTAAGCGTGTTGTTGTATATAATTGTGAGGAAGAATGGGAACAAGAAGACGAGACTCGATTGAAAATGAGCAAAAAGGAAATGGTTAAATCATTTGATTATTCTAAATTACCATCTATCCATGAAACTTTTGTTCCTCAAAGAGAACAAATAGAACAACCTTGGTATATTTCAGAAATTCATGAATTTACTTATGATGTTGGTCTCGTCAAACCAGTGGCACAAATAAATGGCCCTTTACCATCTTCTGGTGAAATTAAACCACTACCTAAACGATGTCTTGTACTTCCGTACTTTGATACGTTTATGGAAGATATCAAACTTTTGGAACAGGCAATTGAACGTAATTCTGAGATAAAAATTTCTACTTTTCAATCTGCTTACGCAAAAGAACAAAGACGAATTTTTCAAACGCAATTTTTACCTCATGTCCAACATTTGCGTCTTTGTGTAACACACTGGGAACGAGAACTACAAAATGAAGTTTCATCCATGATAAACATTTTCAAAGCAACCGAAAACTCGATTTCAAAACAAAAACGTCAAAACAAATGTCTTCAAAAAGAAGTAGATCGACTCTTGGAAAATGTTCTGAGTTCTGACATTATATATGTATTTATGAATTCTGTTTATTTATCATGCACTTCCATGCTCATAACCGACCACAATGCTGAAAATGATACGTTGAGACACGAAATAGAGATTTTAAAAGCAGAAAATGAGAAACTCATGACTCATAATGATGATGTTCAAACAAAACTTTCACTCGAGATTTCTCAACTTCAAAAGAAACTTCAATGGTGCCAGGCTCAAAGTCTTACTTTCGAACTCGAATTGCAACGTCAAAAAGAAAATATGTCTTTTCAAAACTATCAAATATCCAAAGTTGAGAATCTTGATGATGAAAATGCGGTTTTTAAATGTCAAGTTTTCAAATATGAAAAAGAAATTGAGCATTTAAAAGATGTGTATAAAACAATTTATGATTCTTTGAAAAAGACACGTACTCAACTTTTGAAAAAAAATGATGAATGTCGAAAACATCGAAATGACACCGTTCGTTTAAATAGAGAACTCGATGCAAAAATACAAAATCAACAAGTCATCATTAGTGAGTTAGAAAAGAAAATACGTACACTTAACAAAGGGAAATTAGGAAACACAAACGTAATCGCACCAGGAATGTACAAAATCGAAACATCATCTAGGAAAACAGATACCAAGCAAAGTCAGACCACTAATTTTAATGCTTCCACTTCTACAGGACTAGAAGCCACTACTAGCGTTAGCAGATCACAGCGTAAGAGCACCAGAAAGAAGAATAGGATCTGGAAACATAGGAGCGGACCTCTAGAAGAGAATTAATTAGAAGATCACCTTAGGACTTTGAATAAAACGCATGTTGCACAAATGCTATGTCGTTGAACGTTTCAAATGTCAATGCTTCTTGTATCTTTTGTCGTAAAAGTATGATGTTTGGTTCTCATGATCGTTGTGTTGCTAATTCTCTTTTATTACGCACTAGAAAACATACTAATGGCATTCTTTCTAGGCCCACTATAGCTTCTAAGTCTGCGTTAGGAAAAGAGCCAAAAGTAGTTTCTAAAATTGCGATAAGTGATCTCATAGCCGAAAACACAAGTCCTAAGAAAACGGATTCGCCTAGTGCATTCACTAAGACAAAAGCCCAAATTAGTTGTATATGGCAAAAATGGTTACAGTATACACCTAGTTTTAAGTGGTTACCTAAATGTAGAAACATGTGTGATTCTACTGTAACGGAACCCATTACTAATACGGGTTCCAATTTTACCTCTACTCCATCTTCTTCGTCTTCATGTGATGTAGGTAATCCAAATCGTACTCTGGATTGTTGATAGCGGATGTACCCGACATATGACAGGAAACCTTAAACTGCTCGTTAATTTTGTTTCAAAGTTCATTGGTACTGTCAGATTCGGGAACGATCATTTTGGAGCTATCATGGGTTATGGAGATTATGTAAATGGTAACATCGAAATTAGTCATGTATATTACGTCGAAGGCCTTGGTCACAACCTTTTCTCAGTCGGTCAATTTTGTGATGGGGATTTGGAAGTATCATTTAGGGAGAAAACATGTTTCATTCATGATTTACAAGGAAATGATCTGATGTCGGGCACTCGTAGAACTAATCTTTATACAATCTCCATGTCTGATATGATTGCTTCTTCTCCAATATGTCTGCTTTCCAAAGCAACTTCGACAAAATCATGGTTATGGCATAAACGACTTTCTCACTTAAACTTCAAAACCATGACTGAACTTGCACGACACAAACTAGTTGATGGTTTTCCAAGATTTCATTACACCAAGGATCGCTTATGTCCTGAATGTGAACAAGGAAAGAGCACTCGTGCACGCTTCCCTCCAAAAGCTGAACACAGTACCGATCATGTATTGCATCTTCTACATATGGATCTATGTGGCTCAATGCGCGTGCAGACGATAAATGACAAACACTACATTCTTGTAATTGTTGATGATTATTCCAGATGGACTTGGGTTTATTTTCTTCGAAGTAAAGATCAAGCTTCTAATATGATTATCACCTTTCTCACGAAATTTCAAGTTCAGCTTCGCAATACGGTCAGAAAAGTTAGAACAGACAACGGAACTAAATTCAAGAATCAGACTCTTTGCGGTTATTTTGAGAAAGTGGGAATTGAACATCAAACATCCATTGCAAGAAGCCCCGAACAAAATGGAGTAGTTGAAAGACGAAACTGAATGCTAGTAGAAGCTGCAAGAACGATGCTTATTAATGCTCAATTACCTGATTACTTATGGGCGGAAGCCGTCTCGACTGCATGTTACACTCAAAACCGTTCTATGATTACCAAACGCCACAACAAAACAACTTATGAGCTTGTCCATAACCGAAAACCAAATATCAAACACTTTCATGTACTTGGTGCCCTTTGCTATCCAAATAATAATCGTGATGACCTTGGTAAACTTAAAGCAAAAGCAGACATTGGCGTGTTCATTGGATACTGTGAAAATTCAAAAGGCTTTTAAATTTGGAACTGTCTCACTAAAGAAATCATGGAAACCAATCATGCTAATTTCGATGAGCTTACTGAAATGGCTTCTGAGCACAACAGCTTAGGGCCCGCAACCAACCGTCTAAACTTCCAAGAATCATCAGCTACACCATCACCTGTATTCACTCATCAACAATTGGAAACTTTGTTTTCTCCTCTGTTCAATAAGACAACCGAAAGACGTGCTCTAGATGTATCAAATGTTTCCGCTGCACAACCTGATCAAATTCCAATACCTAGTACACCTGCACAAACAACAACTACAGTTGCAACTGATGCACCTCCATTCGATTCTCCAACAACAGAAGAACAAACAGCTTCCAACACCAATGATGTAGCTGAAGATCAACAAGAACAACAAGTACCCGCACTTTCAGATTATGACGAAAATGCCTTCTTCAATCCATTTGCACCGGCTGCAACTGTTCTTGATATTGTAGAGTCGTCAACCTGCAACTTGGATCCGTCTAATATGCACACCTTTTATCAACATCGCCCTTTAACACATAAATGGACAAGAAATCATCCCTTAGTAAATGTGATTGCCTGATTGGTAATCCTTCAAAGCCAGTCATGACAAGACAATGACTTCACACAGACGCTGAACATTGTGTTTTTGCTCTTACCGTCAGTCAAGCTGAACCAAAGAACATTAAAGAAGCAATGACTTATGACAATCGGATTGAATCAATGCAAGAAGAACTTTATCAATTCAAACGTATTGAAGTCTGTGAATTGGTTGAAAGACCAGATGGAGTCTATGTCGTCAAACTTAAATGGATTTGGAAGAACAACCTTGATGCTGATGGAACAGTGATTCGTAACAAATCGTGTCTAGTTGCCTAAGGCTACAGTCAAGAAGAAGGAATTGATTTTGAAGAATCCTTTGCACCAGTAGCTAGACTTGAAGCTGTACGAATGTTTCTGGCGTATGCTGCCCACAAGAACATCATTGTTTATCAAATGGACGTGAAAACTGCATTTTTGAATGGTCAACTCCGTGAAGAAGTGTATGTATCTCAACCAGATGGGTTCATCTATCCAGATCATCCAAATCATGTGTACAGACTCAAGAAAGCCCTTTACGGCCTTAAGCAAGCCCCGAGGGCATAATACGATAAATTGTCTTCATTCTTAATTGCTAATCACTTTACCAAAGGATCAGTTGATCCAACTTTGTTTATTCAAAGACACGGGGAGGACATTTTGATCGTTTAAATTTATGTTGATGACATCATTTTTGGATCAACAAAGAAAAAAAATATTCAGTCGCTTTTTCCAAATTAGGACTCCAAGTTCATAAATCCCCCCGTGGTATTTTGCTAAATCAGTCCAAATATGCTCTTGAAATTCTAAAAAAACATGGCATGACCAGTTGTGATACTTAAAAAACTCCCATGTCTGCTTCTTCACCAAAGCTGGATTCTGATTTACATGGGACACTAGTTGACCCTCCCAAATACCGAAGTATTATTGGGCCTCTCATGTATCTAATAGCCAGCAGACCAGACATAGTATTTGCAGTATATCTTTGCTCCCGCTATAAGTTATACCCAACTGAAAGACACCAATCTGAGGCTAAAAGAATCCTTCGATACATAAATGGAACCATTCATTTGGGGATCTGGTATCCGAAGGATTCTGGATTTGAACTAATCGCCTTTTCAGATGCTAACCATGCAGGTTGTTTAGATACATGAAAAAGTACTTCTGGTGGTGTTTAGTTTCTCAGAGATAAGCTCGTATCTTGGCAGTCAAAGAAACATGATTGTACGTCATTGTCATCAACAGAAGCAAAATACGTTGCCATGTCAGCATGTTGTGCTCAAGTCATTTGGACGAGATCACAACTGTTGGACTATGGATACGTATTTGACAAGATCACGATGTATTGTAACTCCAAGAGTGTAATTTCCATATCCTGCAACACAGTTCAACATTCAAAATCAAAGCATATCGCTCTCAGATATCATTTTATCAAGGAGCATGTTAAAAAGGGTACAATTGAATTATATTTTGTGGGTACGGAATACCAGTTGGTAGACTTATTCACCAAAGCCTTGCCTCATGCAATATTTGTGGAATTAGTTGTTGGGAATTAAATGTTCTGAAGATTAGTATTGAGAATTATATGTTCACAAGGTTTGTACTGCTGAGAAGAATACACTAACAGTACTAACTGCTAGTGTATATCTGAAGACTACTCAAGTTATAACTAACAGTACTAACTGATAAGTTAGTACTGCTAGTACAAGTAAAGGTACTGCTGGTTGAATACTGCTGTTGGAGTGACTCATACTATTGCTGAAAGGATAAGTGTCGCGTATACTACTGCTGGATGGATAAGTATAAAAAGATATTTTGTGTATAAAAGTCAAGTATATACGGTAGACAATATCTTAGATAAGTGTTCAGTCAACAAGTTGTAATACAAAGAACATGTTGTATCTTAGGGACTGACATACATAACATGCAAGTAGTTCGACAAGACTTGAAAATATTCTAAAGATCTCCTTTGGACTATAAAAGGGAGATCTTAGCTTAGATGTTTATGTGTCTTGACTAGACTAAGACAGTGCTGAATATTGTGCTTGCTTATGTGCTTAAAATTAACAATCTAGTCAAATAAGTAAAGTCATAGAAACATAGAGATTTAAGGTTTGCAACCCTAGTGATAGTGAAGATTACTTATATTATTCTCAATAATATTGAATCGTTTGGTGTTATACTTTCTGTGTTCATATTCCTATAAACAAGCATCCCTGTTCCATTTCCATAACCATTATCCTTTTAAGTGTGGTTAAGTAGTTTCCGCATACTAAATCATATTCACTCAAAGTATCATATACACTCGTTATAAAGGACTTACATCCTCAAAGTGTATCACACATCCTCTCAATTGGTATCAGAGCACAGACTAATATCTTTGATTTAGAAGAAGAAGAAATGGACATGGAGTCTATTCAAACGAATGTTGCTGCAAAGGTGCTAATGCTCAAGCAAAATGAGTTTGATATGTGGAGGTTAAGGATAGAGCAGTATTTCCAAGTGCAAGACTATACACTTTGGGAAATTATTGAAGAAGGAAACTCTTTCAAGCCTACAACCACTACATCAACAGTTGAAGACAAGGTAGTGACAACTGTGAATACCAACCCAACATCTGCAGAAGAGAGAGTCAAGAAGAAGAATGACCTCAAGGTCAGAAGTGTGCTGATGATGACCATTTCAAATGATCAACTTTTAAACTTCAGCAAGTTCAAAGATGCCAAGTCATTATTTGAGGCCATTGTTGCAAGGTATGGTGGAAATGAAGCCACCAAGATGACCCAGAAGACTTTTCTCAAGCAGAACTTTGAGAACTTCTCTTCAACAACAAATGAATCACTGGATCACATGTTTAACAGGCTTCAGAAGATTGTGAGCCAACTTGCTGCTCTTGGTGTAGAGATACCTCAAGAAGATTTAAACTCAAAATTTCTGAGAAGCTTACCAGAAGAGTGGGCTATGCATGTGGTTGTCTGGAAAAACAAGCCAAATATTGATTCAATGAGTCTGAATGACTTGTAAAACAAATTCAAAATTGTTGAACAAGATGTGAAGAAAGCTGGAAGTGCTAGTTCAAGCACTGGGAACATGGCATTTGTGTCATCTCCTAGTACCTCTAATCCAGTTGAAGATGTGAAGGTTGATATGGGAGTTGGTACCGCTAGTTCATCAAGCAGTACTATTGGTATTATGGATGAGAAAACATGTTGTGCTTTTCTTACAAGCCAGAATGATGGGTCTACGCTTACTCATGAAGACCTCTAGGAAATCAATGATGATGATTTAGAGGAGATGGACCTAAAATGGTAAATTTCTCTTCTTAGCATGAGGGCTAAGAAATTCTATCAAATGACAGGGAAGAGAATCACTATCAGCAGCAATGATACTGCTGGTTTTGACAAGTCAAAGATAGAATGCTACAACTGCCACATGATGGGGCACTTCTCAAGAGAATGTAGAAGATCAAGGCATCAAGATGACAAAAACAAAGGTTTTGGAAGCAAGTCCAAAACAGGGGAGGTTACTGAGCCAAACTCAAAAGCTGTGGTAGCTATTGATGGCTTAGGTTTTGATTAGAGTTTCATGGCAGATGAAGAAGAACCTTCTACTCAGATGGCACTCATGGCCTTCTCTGCTACTGAGGTACAAAATGCTAAAGTTTGTTCTAATACTTGCACTGCTCTTAAAGAACTAGAAACTTTAAGAAAACATTATGATGAACAAAGGTTAGAACTAAACAAAACTCATCAAAACTTAATAGATTATAAGGTAGGTTTAGCTATTCTAGAGAAGCAGATCATTCACTATAAAGACAATGAATTTGCTTTTTCTAATGACAAAGCTCTTCTTAAACAAGACATATTTTTTAAAGATGCTGAAATTAGCTTTTTAAGAACTGAGTATGCTAGACTTAAAGAAAAAAAAGAAAACATTCAATTAAGTGTAGAAACATTAGAACATGCCTCTAAAAGTGTGAGAAAAATAATTGAATGTCAAGTGATCAACAAAGCCAAGTCTGGGTTAGGATATAAGAATGTCCCACCTCCTTACAGAGGTATTCCTGCACCCCCAGGGATAGACCTAGAGCACATAGGATTGTCTGATCTTCAACAACCTACTTTAGAATATGGTGTTAAGCCAAAAGAAGATATAGTTGTTGACAAACCTATAAAAGTAAATGAGAGTATAAGTAATACTTCACTTCATGAGGACAAGGTGTCTTCTGGTAGGAAATCAGGTGGTCCAATCATTGAGGACTGGACATATAATGATGATGATGAAGAACAGGTTATGTCTAAACCTGATGTTGTTAAGAAAGCAGGAACAAGTGTTCCTAAGGTAGTCAAAAATGATACTGTTAGGCCTAAAACAAATGTTAAACATGTTAGGCAACCAGTAAGATATTGTGAGCAATATAGAACCACAAACAAACCCAGAGGTAACCAAATGAATTGGAATGACCTCATGTCTCACCAACTAGGTGATGACTTTGACTTCTATAACAAAGCTTGTTTCATTTGTGGAGATTTTGACCATCTTGCAGCCTTCTGCAACCAAAGGGTATCTGGGTATTCAAACCATAGGGTGAATTTAAAAAGGCATACAACTAAAAGTCACTTTAATTTTACTAGAACCACTCCCAGAGCAGTTTCATTAAAGTCTGGCCCAAAACAAGTTCCTACTGCTAGACAAGCAGTTACTACTGCCAGACCTTTTAACTCTGTTTACCCAAAACCATCAGTTAAAGGTGCAAAAACAACTTTCAAACATGCACCAATAACTGCTAAAAGACCTTTTCCAACAAAAGCAGTGGTCCAAAAACGAATTTGGAAAATGAAGGGTACAACTGCAAAGCCAGCAGTTTCTACTGCTAGGCAAGCAGTTCATACTGCTGCTAGGGAAATAAGGGCTAATGTTGTTAAGGCCTCAGCATGTTGGATTTGGAGACCTCTTAAATCCAATGGTGCATCAACTGTTCTCAAAAGATTTAACTACATTGATGCACGTGGCAAATCCAAGTCAGTAATGGCTTGGGTTCCCCAAGGAAACTAATTCCTTATTTATGTGCATGGACATTCACAAGCAGATGATGAAGATCAAGGATATTCAGATAGTGGGTGTTCAAGCCACATGACAGGCAACATGTCTTATCTTTCAGACTTTCAATCATTAGTTGGAGGATATGTTACCTTTGGAGGAGGAATTAGAGGAAGAATTACTGGTAAAGGTACTCTTAAAACCGGTAAATTGGATTTTGAAGATGTGTACTATGTGCAAGAGCTTAAGTATAATCTTTTTAGTGTCTCACAAATGTGTGACAAAAAGAACAAAGTTCTTTTTACTGACACTGAATATCTTGTGCTTTCTTCTGATTTTAAGATGCCTGATGAAAGTCAAGTACTTCTTAAAATTCCAAGAAAGGGCAACATGTACAGTGTCGATATGAAGAAGATTGTTCCTAAAGAGGCTCTTACTTGTCTTGTTGCAAAGGCCACATTGGATGAATCTATGAAATGGCATAGGAGGCTTGGTCACATTAATTTCAAAACCATAAATAAAATTGTCAAAGATGGTTTGGTAAGAGGTTTACCTCAGAAAAGATTTGAAAATGACCAAACATGCATAGCTTGTCTTAAAGGCAAACAACATAAAGCCACTTGTAAGCCCAAAATTTTTAACTCTATTGATCAATCATTGTTTATGCTTCATATGGACTTATTTGGACCTACTTCTGTGAGTAGTATAAAGCATAAGAGATATTGTCTTGTTGTTACTGATGACTATAGCAGATTTACATGGGTTTTCTTTTTAAGTTCTAAGGATGAGACTTCTAGCATTCTTAAAACATTCATTACAGAGATAGAAAACCTAGTAGACAAGAAAGTAAAAGTCATTAGATGTGATAATGGGACAGAGTTCAAGAATAGAGTTATGGATAATTTCTGCAAAGAAAAAGGTATTAGAAGAGAATTTAGTGTTGCTAGAACTCCTCAGCAGAATGAAGTTGCTGAGAGGAGAAATAGAACACTCATAGAAGCTGCTAGAACCATGTTAGCTGACTCTAAGTTGCCTATCACTTTTTGGGCTGAAGCAGTTAATACTGCTTGCTATGTCCAGAACAGAGTTTTAGTAGTTAAGTCTCACAATAAGACATCATATGAGCTTTTTAGAGGTAGAACTCTTGCAATAGGATTTCTTAGACCTTTTGGATGTCATGTGACAATTCTGAATACCTTAGACCATATAGGAAAATTTGATGGTAAAGCAGATGATGGATTCTTAGTTGGATATTCTCTTAATAGTAAAGCATTTAGAGTATACAACTCAAGAACTAGGAGAGTAGAGGAAAACCTGCATGTGGAATTTTTAGAAAACAAATCCAATGTAGCAGGTAAAGGTCCCAAATGGCTATTTGATCTTGAGACACTAACACTATCAATAAATTATGTGCCTATTGTTGCAGAAACAAATGACTTTTCAGGTTCAGAAGCTGATGATGCAACAAATGAGGTAGGGTTAGGAAAAGAAACAAATCAAGATTATGTGATGATGCCAATATGGACAAGTGTGGATTCAACTTCAATGAATGATGAACCATCTTCTGATGAAGCAAAAGAAGGGATTGAAGATGAAAACAAGGAAGATGGAACTAAGGAACAAGAGAATCCCGTTAACAGTTCTAAAGATGATAGTACTGCTGAGACATAGCAAGATACTGCTAGGCTTAATGTTTCTAACGTTAGGCCAAATGTTTCTACTGCTGGCCCATCAGACTCGAATGAAGCAGATTTCTCAGAAGATGTGGTAGATTTCAACAATCTTCCACCCGACTATCATGTTCCTTCTACACCACACACAAGGATTCACAAAGTCTACTCCTTGGACAATGTGATTGGTGATGTACAATCAGGAGTGAAGACAGGGAAGCAACTTATGTCTTCAGACCACCAAGGGCTTCTTGATGCTCTTTATGCATCAAAGCAGCATGAGTATGCAAACTCTTGCTTATTTGTATGTTTTCTCTCACAAGCAGAACCCAAAAATGTTCTCAAAGCCTTAGATGATTCAAGCTGGGTAGAAGCTATGCAAGAGGAGCTTTTCCAATTCAAGATTTGAAAGGTTTGGATACTAGTTGATTTACCCAGTGGTATAAGGGTAATTGGTACTAAATGGGTTTTCAAAAACAAAAGGGATGAAAGGAGCATAGTGATAAGAAACAAGGCTAGACTTGTAGCTGATGCGTGGTTTTGCAACCTTACAACAGGTTTTACCTCTCGAGGGATCTCAAGAGGCTTACAACCCCACCAGGCAGTGTACCTGACCGATGTAGTATAGTGTAGTGGTAAGTACGGGGGATTGACCGTTCTCCACAGGGAATAGTGTTCGTTAGGTATGAAAGACTACTCTAATAGGTCTAAGGGTTGAGGAAGATTCTTTTTTATGTTTTTATATTTTTATGAAAGCAAGTAAAATCTCGGGTTTGAAAGAGTGGGCGGAATTAGTTGCTAGTCAACTAACCCAAATTACTACGAATGCAAATAAAATAAATAACTGAAAATAAAAAGTTGGTGAAAACTTATGTGTAGAGAAATGTGTTTACTTAGATTTCCTTACTCCCTAACTATCTTTTACCGGTTGATTAGTGTGTATTAGTTGCGTGGATGACGGGTGTATTCCTTAATACCAATCGTGGGGTGGCGTACGTACTTCCCCAACTCTACAAGCTCCTACTTCACTCCTATGTCGAGCCGGCTAGGAAGCTCCTAACATGGGATCACTAGAATTCGCTTGTGCATTAAATACAACCATAAAAACCTTTAGTACGCATTGGTTCATGTTTCTTAAGACGTTCAAGCAAGTTACCGAATAGGAAGTTAGCCAGTTTTCTTAAGCCTAACATAGATAAACAATCATCCAATACAACTAATAACACACTAATAACCAATAATCAATAGCTAGGTTTCATTAGATCTAAGCAAACACAAGATAAATCTAGCCTAACATGTTAAACAAAAGACAAGAATAAGATAAAATCAAACAACACATAGACATATTGAATGATTAATTGATAACTTATCTTCAATGTAACATGGAAGATCTCAAGGCAAAAAGCCTTGAAAAAGATGCTAAAATCGTCTTAGGGTTTTCTCCCAAAAATTCCACACTAAGTTCCACACTAATGACAAAGAATTGCAAAACTATATATAGATTTTTACATCTGACGGCGTCACGTTATGGAGTGTGACGCCGTCACCTCGCCGCTTCTAGGGTTCCCGGATGACCTTCTTGACGCCGTCCCTCTTTAGCTCTCCAAAATCCGTTCTGGCTTATCAAGGCTTGACGCCGTCAGACCTTGAACGTGACGCCGTCCCTCTTTGAATTAAGCTGTGACGCCCTTGATCAGGTTAAAGCGTGAGGCCATCAGAATTCACATGCAATTTTCACTGGCTTATCATGAGTAAATTTCACATCCACCTTTTCTTGCCAAGCCATGACGCCGTCCAGGGTAAATCCTGACGCCGTCAAAGGTAACTTTTAGCCGATTTTTGAGACTTTGTCGTTTTCTTCACTTTTATGCTCCAAAAACGTCCAAAATGCTTCCTTTTCCAGATTTCTCCTCAAAAGTACCTAAAATGACAAAAGGAACGATTTAGGGCAATATTTGATCAAATAAATACGATTTAGGGCTTAAATGACCCCTTAAAAGCGGTACACTTTTCGCTTCATCAGTAGCCCAAGGGTACACACAAGAGGAAGGTATAGACTATGAAGAGGTTTTTGCTTCAGTAGCAAGAATTGAAGCCATTAGATTATTTTTAGCTTATGCTTCATTTATGGGCTTCACAGTTTATCAAATGGATGTCAAGAGTGCTTTCTTATATGGTACTATTGAAGAGGAGGTTTATGTCTCACAACCTCCAGGTTTTACTGATCCAGACCATCCAGATAAGGTGTACAAGATTGTCAAAGCTCTTTATGGCCTTCATCAGGCACCAAGAGCATGGTATGAAACACTGGTTTCCTATTTAATAGAAAATGGATTCCAAAGAGGAAAGATTGATCAGACATTATTCATCAAGAAGCACAAGAAGGATCTTTTTCTAGTTCAGGTGTATGTGGATGATATCATCTTTGGATCTACAAGGAAGGAGATGTGTTTAGAGTTTGAGAAACTTATGCATGATAAGTTTCAGATGAGTTCCATGGGGAAACTTACATTCTTTTTGGGTCTGCAAGTTAAGCAATCAAGTGAAGACATTTTTATCAGCAAAGATAAATATGTTGCAGAGATTCTAAGAAAATTTCAATTTGCTGATTCAAAGGTAGCAAGCACACCAACGGACTCTGAGAAGCCTCTTCTAAAAGATGTAAATGGAGACAATGTGGATGTACACACATACGGATCTATGATAGGCTCTTTGATGTATCTCACATCATCAAGACCTGATATCATGTTCTCTGTTTGTGCTTGTGAAAGATTTCAAGTAACTCCTAAGGTTTCTCACTTAACAGCAGTCAAGAGGATTTTTAGATATCTCAAGGGTCAACCTAGGTTAGGTCTATGGTATTCTAGAGAATCACCTTTTGACTTGGTAGCATATTCAGACAGTGATTATGCAGGTGCAAGCTTGGACAGTAAGTCAACAACTGGAGGATGTCAATTCCTTGGATGTAGACTCATTTCATGGTAGTGTAAGAAGTAAATAATTATGGCTACTTCAACAACTGAAGCTGAATATGTAGCTGCTGTAAGTTTCTGTGGTCAAGTACTTTGGCTTCAAAATCAACTTCTTGACTATGGGTACAATTTCATGAACACTGTCATATATATTGATAATAGTAGTACAATTTGCATAATTAAAAATCCAGTGCAACACTCTAAAACAAAACACATAGAAATTAGACATCATTTTATTAGAGACTGCAATGAGAAAAAGTTGATTCAAGTACTTAAAATTGATTCTAATCACAACTTTGCAGATCTTCTCACAAAAGCTTTTGATGTTGGAAGGTTTCAATACTTGGTAGCAAGTATTGGAATGCTTAATCCTCAATGATTTAAAACTCTATGTTTTTGTACATAAAATTAAGTTTGTACTGCTAGCTTTGTAAATTGGTACTGTTATTGAAAAGTTTGTACTGCTAGTACAAATTTGGATTGTTTTGTTCATACTGTTAGTCATATGATAATACTGCTATAGGACAAATGCTTTGCATTTTGTTTTCTTGGTTTTGGACTAACAATTTCAGGTATGAACATTTGAGCATAAAGGAAGTTTCAAGTAAAATGTATGAGCAGCAGAATGATCATACAAGTTGCTGACATAATAGGTTCATGATGGACAGAGTTTGAAAATTCATTAACAAAGGTTTACACCTAAGTTAATTGATTCTTTAAAACTTCTTTCTTGAAACCTGATTATGATGTTTCACATTGACTTGATGGCTCAGTTGGTCAGATAGTAACTGACACAACTCACTTTCTATCATTTTATACTTTAATTAGTATAATGAGCAAGTCTAAGGACATCTGATAGAAAGAACAGCGAGCAAAAGTGAATCTAACACTTGTGTTAGAGGCAACAATTGCCATGAGCTGGAAACCCTGTCAAGAAAGCCCTTTGAATGGGTTTATCTGTACACAGGCAGTTATTTATAACTGAAAACATTGGTTCTCACACTACCAGAGGTTAATTTAAACCGAAATCTTGATTAAGTGTCTGTTACACACTTAATCCCTTCAAAATGGTTGTAAGCAGTATGATTTTTCATAATAAAATCATGTCCATACTACTAAGTCAAAAGTTTTTTAAAATCTTTTTGATTCATAATGGCTCAAAAACCCATCTAATAATGGATTATGAGTTATTGCCCCATGATTCACCTCTCACAAGAGTTAACACACCTGGAAGTAATGAGGGAAGCAGAGTGGAATTTAAGAAATTGATGGCTTCATGTACAACATTGTCTGATAAGCTGTCCTAATTGGAAGATGAACTTTTCATAGTTCATCAAAGTAGTCAAGATCAGATGATAGTGAGAGATCTTCCAAACAGGGGAGGAAATGAAGTCCTGAAGAGGAAGATTAACCAAACAGGTGAGGAAAGATTGTGGTTGTGTATGCTCAGAATCAGGGGAGGAAGTTTAAATTGATCAAACAAGGAGAAAGATTGGGGATGAAGATTGCCCAAATTGATCAAGTTCAAGAAAAGACAAGAGCATACAAGATGATGATGGATGCTGGGAATAAGCTCTTTCATCTCTCTTCTTCATGTTCGAACATCTTTGACTTAAAATGATAAATCTCTATCTCAAGATCATGTTGGAAATTTGGACAAGATTCTGGAGTACTATATATATTCAGAAGGGATGAAGCAATACAAATGGAGAAAGTTCAAATGAAGAAAGTTCTTTCAGTTTCAATTTTAGTTCACTACGTTTGTTCGTCACTTGCTTGGCTTGCTGAGAGATGACTTGACTTCTTGGAGCGCATCCAAGATACACAGCACCATTGCCTCTTATAATTCCTCCATCCAAGGAAATTGCACCATCTTTTTGGTAATGAATGGAGCATAAGCATGGTACTGCTAGTGTTGAAGACAAAGAAAATGGCTGAAAGTGATTCCCAAATGGCAGATGAGTTAGACAGAACGATAGTTAATCTTACAGAACAAAGGAAAGCTCAGATCAAGAGTCTGACTATGTAATGTTTGGAAGATCTTCACAATCCTCATTTAATTCAGAAGAAACTTGTTGATTTGGGATAAATCACAAGTTTAGGGGAGGATTGTTGGGAATTAAATGTTCTGAAGATTAGTATTTAGAATTATATGTTCACAAGGTTTGTACTGCTGAGAAGAATACACTAACAGTAATAACTGCTAGTGTATATCTAAAGACTACTCAAGTTATAACTAACAGTACTAATTGATAAGTTAGTACTGCTAGTACAAGCAAAGGTATTGCTGGTTGAATACTGTTGTAGGAGTGACTCATACTACTGCTGAAAGGATAAGTGTCGCGTATACTACTGCTGGATGGATAAGTATAAAAAGATATTTTGTGTATAAAAGTCAAGTATATATGGTAGACAATATCTTAGATAAGTGTTCAGTCAACAAGTTGTAATACACATAACATGTTGTATCTTAGGGACTGACATACATAACATGCAAGTAGTTCGACAAGACTTGAAAATATTGTAAAGATCTTCTTTGGACTATAAAAGGGAGATCTTAGCTTAGAGGTTTATGTGTCTTAACTAGACTAAGACAGTGCTGAATATTGTGCTTGCTTATGTGCTTAAAATTAACAATCTAGTCAAATAAGTAAAGTCATAGAAACATAGAGATTCAAGGTTTGTAACCCTAGTGATAGTAAAGATCACTCGTATTATTCTCAATAATATTGAATCGTTTGGTGTTATACTTCCTGTGTTCATATTCCAATAAACAAGCATCATTGTTCCATTTCCATAACCATTATCCTTCTAAGTGTGGTTAAGTAGATTCCGCATACTTAATCATATTCACTCAAAGTATCATATACACTCGTTATAAAGGACTTACATCCTCAAAGTGTATCAAACATCCTCTCATTAGTTCACCAAATTGGCATGCAGTGTTTGACTCTAGAAGATCTGGAAAACTTTCTCAAACAGAATTGAAAAAGTCAAACATCAAAACATTTTGTAAATATTTTATCGAAAACCAAATACAAAAAATATAAAACATTCAAAAACAATAAAAAAAATTACAAATTTCTTTTAGTTCAGATTTTTGAGTATTTTGTTTGTTATCATGCAAGTACACAAATTTCCGAATCAATACCTTGTTCATTTAAGCAAATTCAGTAGTTTTCCCGAACAAGTGTTGAGGGGGAGTATGAAATTCATATTTTAAAATTCCTTTTAAAATGTATACTTGCATATTTCTGTAATGATGTTGTTTGAATTATGTGTTGGTTAAAAATGCCCTCGGAATACCCACCTTGATATTCAAATGCTTTCTAATATCTTAAGTCAAGGGGGTGTATGAAAAGTTGTTCTTGCCAAAATTAAATGGGCTAAACTTTTGTGAACTAAAGGACTAACTGTGCAAAATTTTGGCGTTAAGGGACTAATAATGAAAACTTTGAAAGATAAATTTTTTTAACAAAATCAAAATAGTAGATGCATTCACTGCATCTGTCATAATTATTTATTCCCACACCAAACAATCCAACGATCCAAAATCATTCATCAAATCAACGTGTCAAATCTTAATTCTGTAAGTTGTTTTGTGATGTTTGTGCAAATACAAGAAAAGGTTTTTAATCTTTTAATGATCCAACGGCTATATCTTTAGCAATTGTTAATTTTGGGTTTAGGGTTTTAGTCGAATTGGGGAATTATGATTCTGTGTGTTTTGGTGTAATGTTTATAGTGGGTTTTGGTTGTAATCAAGTTTTTAACATATTTCTATAACCAAATCGTATCCTGTAACACGTATTGATAATTTTGTGAAATTAGGGTTTAAGGTCGATTTGGGGATTGTTAGGAATGCTCCTAACACAAAAATGTGACAACATATTCGGTATTACAATAGTTATCTTGTAAGCCTCAAACACATGGACTAGAAGAGTAGTTATTGTAAAGTTATGTGTTTGAGTGACTATATATACCCCTCCATATTTCCATGGAGGGGTGAGCCTTGTGTGTGTGTTTCACTTTCACTTTCTCATTAATAAAACCAGGCCTTTACTTTCTCTCTCTACACCCTCTCTCTCTAATCATGGAGATGATGTTCTTCCATCATCCCTGACCTCCCGAATCACAATAATCACACCAAAACACGATCCATCAATTGGTATCAGAGCCAGGTTTTATTAATGAGAAAGTGAAAGTGAAACACACACACAAGGCTCACCCCTCCATGGAAGTATGGAGGGGTATATATAGTCACTCAAACACATAACTTTACAATAATTACTCTTCTAGTCCATGTGTTTGAGGCTTACAAGATAACTATTCTAATACCGAATATGTTGTCACATTTTCGTGTTAGGAGCATTCCTAACAATCTTCCCCCAATGTGGCAACATATGGGATTACTTACACCATTTCCTACAAGTACAAAATTAGGTAAAATAAAGTCTTCATAAGCTCTTCAAATGCTGAGGATGAATGAAGTTTATGCTCTTTGTCTTCATCTTGTACCTCGGATTAAGAACTTTTTTTCACTTGTAGTCAAATGATGTAATATGCATGAACTGGATTAACTTCCCTCTAATTCATCCTGCATGTCTTTAACGGCTTCTTCGTACACTTCTTTTTGGAGAAGTTTCTGAATCAGCTTCCCCCCAAACTGACAACCGTCTTCAGCAGATTCGAAACTTTGATGTAGTTGACATGTCTTCTAACTTTTGAAGTTTTAAGTACGCAGCAGAATTTGTAGATAACATCGTAGACCACACCAAGAAAATATGACTAGTCACTCAGTAACGATTATCCTTAATGCGGAAACTCAGTTCGGGGGTAACATGCAAGAAATCAGCAAGATCTTCTCACATAAGTAGGCTACTTCACACTTCACAACCTGCGAAAGTTGAAACGATTACACCAAAATCACAAAACTGAACCACTGATCATCTCTGCGGAAGTCTCTCCGGTAGTACTAAAATTGTAAGCTCGATCGCGTGAATCTGTTATGCATCCCCGATGTGCACATTTCTTCCCCCTGATTGCAGATATTTGTGGAAAATAGTGTTTTCGCAAAGAACTCAAGAAAAGTCAAAGAACATCCACTCTCTCTTTCCCCACGATGTCTTCACGGAATCGGAAGCATACACACTATGTTTACGATGGAAACGGAGGCAACGTAACCCTATATATCCAATTAGTCGAAGATTTGTGAAGTACCATAAATAGCCCGTGAGAATCAACTGCTGATAAAATCTCTACTCTTTGATACTCTTCTCATATAACTCTTTATCGAACCCATTATCATTCTGACGGCTTTTTGTAGTGACTACTAATGGAGAAAACCCAGTATTACGAACTTGAGACTGAAGTAAAATAACCCGAACTTGTGACTTAAACTTGCACTATTTTCTGACTAAGAACCAATAATGAGAATTTCAATAAAGGTAGAATCATATACCCATCCAACTGTCCTTAACTGTATATGAACTTCTCTCGAATTATCCACAGCTTTTTGTGACACTTGAGCACTACAACGTAACTCCTTTAAAGTGATAGCTATACACTGTGAGCACAACAACGTAACTCCTTACATTAGGTAAAACTAGAAAACTCAAGTCGTAATCATTCTAATGGTTAAAAGCTCGAACAAGGATTTCGAAGAATTATGCATCCAACCAACCCCGATATCTTCAGATACTAAGTGCACGCACCCGTGAAATTCCACTTCAACCTCAAATAAATAATAAAGAATTAACCCCGTAGTCACATCTTGCGATTCAATACCCAAAACTAGCCTTCGTTACTTGGTTAAGATGAACTTTGATAATGGTTTTTTCCCGATCTTGTCAAAATGTATCACCCTAATAATAATCATATCCCAAATAATATATCATATTAGTTCAATAAAACTTAAGCCAAAATTCATACGCATCAGTACAAATTTAAGTTAACAGTATGCAGCCCAATACTAACTAAGATATATCAAAATTTTTCGGCCCGACAACTATATAAATTACTCGGCCCATGTTTATAATCCAATCCATCTCATACCTGGACTAGCACCAATACCCTAAAATTAGGAATATAAATCACAACTCACCCTAGTAGTTATCATTAGTAACCCTAATCTCATCATAAGATATCACGCCCCCATCTGTTCATTTCACTCTCACGTTTTTGAAGATCAAGCCACACGATCAAAAATAAACAACAAACTCATGTCTCATCCTCACATAAACAAAATCCCTTTGCACATCCTTTCTTATACAATCCAAACCATATACAATTCTTTTTTTTTCCAGCTTATTTAAACCATGCCCCATAGGAGGAGAACGACTGCTTCAAGATCTTAATAAGTTCTACGGTAGGTTTTGATTTCGTTTTGATATTGTCTTAGAACGAACCAAGAAAAAAGGATGACATATTTGTTATCTTTCTAGTCTTCTGTTTCGGATATATATTGAAGATTTGCTTCAACAATAGATCGATGATGAGTTGTTTCTTTCGCTTGATCGACCTTTAAAGGTCTTGATATAACCTTGATTGGTACGGAAGATTCAACTGAGATCTATATTTAATTATTTGCGATTTAGTTTTATGATCCATGATGGCATTAGTTGTCGTGATGATAAGATCTTTAAGATCTCTGGTCATGTTTTACCACACGATAAAAGGCTGAGATCACTTTCTTGTTTAATCTTTTTCGTATGAGTGTTGTTTAGATCTGATGTAAGCTGATGTGTTGTGTTGTTTGACATTTTTTTGATAAGGTGATGGGATAGATGTTGGATTTGATGTTGTTGGTAGTATAAACTGAAGTCAATTTACTTTTGGTATATGGTTGTGGTCGAGGTCTTCTTCTTCATCTTGATTATTTTTTCATATAGCAATTCTGATAAGTGGTAAAATACACAATTTCGACAACCTTGACCATTTGACCTGATGAATTGCGATAAAAGTTCAATTCCGACAGGTTGATTGTTTGACCTTATGAATTGCGATAAAAATCCAATTCCGACAGTTTGAATTCCGACGGATCAATTGCGACGGGTCTGTCGGAATTGCTTTACAAGCAATTCCGATGGATTAGGGTTTGTCGGAATTGCTTTAGAAGCAATTTCGATAAAAGTAGGTTTTGACTTTTTGACCATTAATTTCCGACCACTATATTCAGACCACGTTTTCCGACTAGTATTCTACCTTAAATACACGGTATATGGTACAAAAAGTAATAAAGTTGACAACGTTAACGTAAAAAACTGGATCTTAGACAAATAATACCCTCGACACAGTTATGCGAAAACAGAAAGTGATAAATTATAGACTTTTTGACCCACTGTTGATATAGTATCATGTAAAGACTACCAAACCAAGAAAAAAGAAG
This sequence comes from Artemisia tridentata subsp. tridentata, assembly GCA_021014915.2. NCBI lineage: Eukaryota > Viridiplantae > Streptophyta > Magnoliopsida > Asterales > Asteraceae > Artemisia > Artemisia tridentata. The sequence continues at coordinate 368,194,021 of CP139507.1, forward strand.
AAAAAAAATATTACGGACCCATGGTTAAAACAGCTTAAAGATAGCGACTTTTGACAAGATGGTACCACAAAATCAACCAAAACTAACAACCTAGCTCTGATGCCAATTGATAGGTCCTATTTCTAGCTTAACAAAATATATATTACCACGTACAACTATAACTAATCACGTATAACTAAGATAGAATAACGAGAGAACGAGTAGAAGAGAAATAGATGGATGATTTCATTCATTCGAAAGAGTGACAAAGCTTCGGCTACAATATGAATAAAACCAACAATCTAAATGAACACATGATCCTTCTATTTATAGGCGTAATCTAGGGCAACATATGCCTTATTCTTTCTAGAAGGTTTTTAACACAACCACACGGCCCATGGGCTCCTAATGGTGTCGTGGGTTTTACACTTACACAAAGCCCATATTAACGTGCAAACTATAATTACAATACATGACCAATACTTGAAATATTTCTAAACGTATTCCCAACAGGGATTTTGATTGAGAGTGTTTTAGTCCAATTAAAATGGTGGGTTTTGTTCAAAATCTCTCACACTTCACTCGATTTAAATGAATTTTAACAATCAATTGATTTGAGTGATATTCGATTAATTGGAGTTCATGGGATTTTCGAACAAGCCTGAATGTGTGTTGGATAATGTTAGATATTGTGCAGTTATGTTCTATAGAATATTAGGAAGGTTTTGTAACCTATTTGAAATTTTTGTGCTCTTAAAATTTTCGAACAAGGATTCTGGTGTGTTTGGATGCATTATATGTTGTTAGATATGTTGTTTAGAATCCTTAGAATGGTTTGTAACCACTGGCCTTTGTTTGAATTCACAGGACAAGAAGTTAGAAACTGCCATCTTTCGAGCAAAGTACGTCAACTATTGTTCGAAATTTCTTGTAAAAGAAATTTTCGAGTAAGAATGAAAACTTTCGAGCAAACTCAAAAGTTTCGAGCAAGTGAGAAACTTTCGAGCAAACTCAAAAGTTTCGAACAAGTGAGAAACTTTCGAGCAAACTCAAATTTTCAAACAAGCATAAAAGTTTCGAGCAAACTCAAATTTTCTAACAAGCATAAAAGTTTCAAGCAAGCTCAAATTTTCCGAACAAGCCTGAAAGTTTCGAGCAAACCTAATATATTTCGAACAAGCATAAAAATTTTCAAGCAACACAAAATTATAAAGTTTCTAACAAGTCTTTCTAATAGCATATCAAATGATCATTTCAAGGACACTAAGGACTTAGACCACAACTTGTTACACATTCAAACTTCAAATAACTTATCAAGAACAAGTTTAAGTCTTTAACCAAGTTTAGATAACCTCAGTATTCATTAAAAGGAATAAAATCAGTAATTCAAACTAACTCAATGTGCTAACAATTAATCAATTATGGATGTTTGTTTTATGATTGTTCCTTTCAGAATACAATGGCTGAACAAAGTGTGAATGCTCCTACACAACCACTTCCCAGACTCAACTTGAGTGACATAGTTCCTGAAGACTACAAAGTAGTCATTGGCAAGAACAATGCAAGGGTTCATTTCAACAATCTCAGGATCCCTGAATCATCTTGTTGAATCGTCAAAGACATTCTGTTGATACACCCCTGCAAGGATATGCTTGACAAGTCAGCATCAGTTCCTACCTTCTATCTTCACCAATTTTGGCATATAGCAAGGGTCAATCTGGACAACGAATCTTTCACAGTAACATTGGACAAACAAGAGTACACGATCAATGTCGAATTTCTTCGTGAAGTACTTCTTCTACCCAGACCAAAGCAGGCTTATGCTCCCATACCCTCAGAAGTTGAAATCTTGGACTTTCTTATTGACATTGGGTATGATGTTCAAGATGACACACCCCTGACCAAACACTCCAAGTTTGATGTGAAATACCTACCACAACCCTGGAGAACCTTCTATTTGATCATCGTTCGCTCTGTTGCTGGAAGACAAAGTGGACATGAACATCCTCGCATACAACACCTTCAAATACTATGGGGTATGGTTAACATGAAGTTGATGGATTTTGCTCAGCCAGTATTGGAAGACTTGATCTTTCAACTCCAGACCAGCCGAAGCATGACAAAGACTCCATTCGTTCGATTCACCAAGCTATTGATTGCCCACTTATGTGCAAATCATGATGACTTCCACAATCGTCTCCTTTGATGAAAATGAAGACGTTCACAGGGTTCTAGATGATCTTAAAGTCGACTTGGTTAGAACTCTCAACACCAGCACACGGAAACAAGGAAAAAGGCTTCCTGACTTTCTACTTCGTGAACCAATGACTGAGGCGAAAAGTGTACCGCTTTTAAGGGGTCATTTAAGCCTTAAATCGTATTTATTTGATCAAATATTGCCCTAAATCGTTCCTTTTGTCATTTTAGGTACTTTTAAGGAGAAATCTGGAAAAGGAGGCATTTTGGACGTTTTTGGAGCATTAAAGTGAAGAAAACGGCAAAGTCTCAAGAATCGGCTAAAAGTTACTCTTGACGGCGTCACAATTAACATGGGACGGCGTCATGCCTTGGCAAGAAAAGTTGGATGTGAAATTTACTCATGACGGGCCAGTGAGTTTGCATGAGAATTCTGACGGCGTCACGCTTTAACTAAATCAAGGGCGTCACGGCTTAAATCATAAGGGGACGGCGTCACGTTCAGGATCCGACGGCGTCAAGCCTTGATAAGCCAGAATGGATTTTTGAAGAGCTAAAGAGGGACGGCGTCAAGATGGTCATCCGGGAACCCTAAAAGCGGCGAGGTGACGGCGTCACAATGCATAAGGTGACGCCGTCAGATGTCAAAGTCTATATATAGTTTTCTAATTTTTTGTCATTGAGGGAGAGCTTAGTGTGTGGAATTTTGGGATAAACCCTAAGACGATTTTAGCTACTTTTTCAGGGCTTTTTGCCTTGAGATCTTCCATGTTTCATTGAAAGATAAGTTATCAATTAATCATTCAATATGTCTATGTGTTGTTTGATTCTATCTTATGCTTGTCTTTTGTTTAACATGTTAGGCTAATTTTATCTTGTGTTTGCTTAGATCTAATGAAACCTAGCTATTGATTATTGGTTGTTAGTGTGTTATTAGTTGTATTGGATGATTGTTTATCTATGTTAGGCTTAAGAAAACTGGCTAACCTCCTATTCGGTAACTTGCTTGAACGTCTTAAGAAACATGAACCAAACGCGTACTAAAGGTTTTTATGGTTGTATTTAATGCACAAGCGAATTCTAGTGATCCCATGTTAGGAGCTTCCTAGCCGGCTCGACATAGGAGTGAAGTAGGAGCTTGTAGAGTTTGGGGAAGTAAGTACGCCACCCCACGAATGGTATTAAGGAATACACCCGTCATCCACGCGACTAATACACACTAATTAACCGGTAAAAGATAGTTAGGGAGTAAGGAAATCTAAGTAAACACATTTCTCTACACATAAGTTTCTCACCACTTTTCATTTTTGTTATTTTATTTTATTTGCATTTGTAGTAATTTGGGTTAGTTGACTAGCAACTAATTCCGCCCACTCCTTCAAAACCCGAGATTTTACTTGCTTTTATAAAATATAAAAACATAAAAAAGAATCTTCCTCAACCCTTAGACCTAATTAGAGTAGCCTTTCACACCTAATGAACACTATTCCCTGTGGAGAACGATCAATCCCCCGTACTTACCACTACACTATACTACATCGGTCAGGTACACTGCCTGGTGGGGTTGTAAGCCTCTTGAGATCCCTCGAGAGGTAAAACCTGTTGTAAGGTCGCAAAACCACGCATCAAGTTTTTGGCGCCGCTGCCGGGGAATAGTTATTGTTTAGGTTGAATTTTTATTTCTATTAGGTCTACTCACTAGATTCCTTTCTAGTGAGATTTTTATTTTATTTTTCTAGGTTTTCTTTAGTCTATCTATTTTCTTCGTGTCTTTGTTCGTAACCATTACCGTCCGACATCATGGAAGATGGTAATATCCTTAACCCACACAACCCACCACCACAACAACCACCACCACCTCCTAGAGCCCGTACTTTAGGAGAGTATTCCCGTCCTAGCCCCCACGGCTATCGAAACACCATTGAGCTCACTCAAGGAGCCAATATCACACCCTTGCGATCCGACACCATCCGGTTGGTGCAAAGTGGATGCGCATTCCATGGACTTCGTTCTGAAGATCCTAATCAACATCTCAAGGACTTTCTTAAAATCGTTGATTCTATAGACCTTGATGTTGCCACTCGAGAGACGACCCGATTGCGTCTCTTCCAATTCTCTCTGCGGGACCAAGCTAGTCAGTGGCTAGAACGTCAATCCGCAGGATCCATCACCTCTTGGGATGATCTCACCACTCGTTTCCTTGCTCAGTTTTTCCCACCGGGAAGAACTACCAAGCTAAGGAATGATATCTTGATGTTCCAACAACGTCAAGGCGAAACTCTCTACGAGGCATGGACTCGATTCAAGGACTTACTCCAAAAAGTCCCTCACCATGGCATAGAACTTTGGCTCCAAGTCCAAATCTTCTATGACCATATCAATCTCTCCACAAGGCAAACCATTGACCAATCGGCCGGTGGCAAGCTACGTGATCTAAGTGCGGAACAATCATGGGCTCTCCTAGAGGATCTTGCTCTTTATGACAACGAAAGTTGGAGTGATCCCCGTGATTTGAATAAAACGGTCAAGGCAATATCTTTGCCTTTGAACAATTCAAGCACTTCCGACCGTAGGATCGTAGAACTTGAAGACCAAGTCAAGTTTCTCATGAAATCCTACGAGGCTCCTAAACCTTCAAGCCAAGTGAACAAAATCACTTCTTCATGTGAATTATGTAGTGGTCCCCACGACACTCGTGATTGCATGGAACTCCCCGAACAAGCTTTTGTGGACTACGCATCCTCGCGTACCGACGGAGCGGGAGACAAGTGGTACACTTTCAAGCCCGAGCCAAACCATTATGGTGATTCATACAACCCCTCATGGAAAAATCACCCGAACCTTAGGTGGAAACAAAACCAAAACTCACAACAAATCAATTCTTCCAACCCACCTAATCGTTTCCAATCAAGCGGTTCCAACTCGAACCGTACTTTCAACAACAATCCTTCCGGCAATGGTAGTACCAATAACTTTGAAGGATTGATGTCTCAATTTATGGCATCTCAAGAAGCTCGTTTAGCCAAGTTTGAAGCCGATTTCAAACAAAAACAAAGCGAGATGACCGACAAGATTGACACCTTGTTGAAAGCCCTCAATGACCGAGAAATGGGAGCACTCCCTAGCAACACGGTCAAGAACCCGAAACTAAACGTCAACGCTATTTCGTCGGTTTCGTCCCCTAGTTCTTGTCCACAATATTATTCGGTCAATTCCATGAGCACGTGTTTCAAACAAACCCAAATCATTCCAAGTGACCAAGAAGTTATGACATCCAAATTGGTCAACAACATAGTTGAAACACCTCCCACTCAAAACCTTGATGAAGAATTCAAGGAGCTCCACCTTGAAAGTCCGGTTGTTGATGTGTTGGATGAGAAGAAGCTCAAATTAGGCGAAAAAGGGACCGCCTTCGTTCAAAACAAGCTACCTAAGAAGTTAGATGATCCGGGCTTATTTGTTCTACCTTGCAAGATCGGTAATTCGGAGGCTTATGATACATTAGCCGATCTTGGATCAAGCCTTAACCTACTTCCGTTACCTCTCTACACCTCTCTAAAACTTGGAACACTTGAAGAAACCGAGGTGATAATAGGCTTAGCGGATGGAAGTGTTGCTTACCCGGTTGGAGTAGTTAAGGACGTGTTAGTGCACATTGGAAAACTAACCATTTTAGCCGATTTCCACGTCCTTGATATGGTTAGCGACCCTACATGCCCCTTGTTGATAGGTAGAGGATTTTTAGCGACCGCTAGTGCTATGATTGATTGTAAGGAATCCAAGATAGCGGTAGGAGAAGGGGATACTTGGTCAATCTATGATGTTAAGAAACATGCCTATGATACTAGTGAGGAACCGACACCCCATTGGTTAGAATTAAATAGGAGACCATCTAGATATGGACCTTGGATCGATAGAGACTTCATAGGACCCCAACGCCCATTTTACCTAGAAGAGGACTTTGTTAACCGAACGCATTCGGTAGAGCAACTCTTGGCTAGGGACACCGAATTGGATCCATTTGAAGACCCTCTAGTTTTTAGAAGGATGATTGATTTCCTAGGAGTTTTGCCAATTAACCTAGGAATGAATAAGTGGATTCGTGAGGAAGATGATCATAAGTGGAATTGGGATAAACCACCCAATGATGGAGATGGGTCATGGCATATCAAGATGACATTGTATGACCCGGATGGAGAGAAGTTTGAAAAGACATATCGTACTAAGCGGACCAATAGGAAACTTCAATCCAAGCTTAGCCCTAAAGACGTCCTTGATGACGAGCTTACTTACATAGGGTAGCGTGACTTTGAGTCTAGCTACAAGACTCGTTAATAAAGAAAAGCGCTTCTTGGGAGGCAACCCAAGCTTTATTAGCTTTATTTGCTTTGTGTGTTTATTTGTTTGTTTGTTTGTTTTTATTTGTTTCCGTATGTGTGTTTAATTTTTATTCTTATTGATTCATGTTCAAAAGTAATTTGTGAAAATGCTTTATTTTGTTTTTAACTTTGTCTTAACTACATATAAAGGTATTTTGCAAAAGATAAGTGTAAGGGAAATCTAAATTGGTTTATTAGAACACAAATGAACATGAATCGTAATAATATTAAATGAACATACATATTAGTATTTGTTTGAGTCAAATGCTTGTATCGAGTCATAATGATGTTTTGCAGGATTTCCAGGAAGTAAGGTAAAGGTTTTTCCAGAAATTTTCCGGAAACTTAAAATGAAAATTTTTGTCAGGTCATTTCTGACGGCGTCAAGGTTTATAACCTGACGGCGTCAGATTTAATTTCCAGAAATTTTTGAAAGTTTTGTTTTCATAAAAAGTTTTTATTAAATCTCCAACTTATAATCTCCAGGAATCTGCAAAATTATCATTCCACAAGCATTATATCCTTATATATAGATTTTATCCCGCCGATGTTATGCAGGTTTTCGTGTTTGTTTTCTCAGGTTTAACAGGTTATTTTGGACAAGGAAATGTTTTGAATCAAGCTTATGGCGATGCATTAGTCATGGAGCTTCAACATTCTCTTTGGAGGAAGATTTAACCGTGTAATTTCATTATCCAACGAGCGAATCAGGGGAGTATTTGATTTCATTCTTTTACTTTTTTCTTTTACATCTTGTTATTTGAACATTGGGGACAATGTTCATCTTAAGTGTGAGGGGAGGGTAAAAGTACGATTTTAGAGAATACAATTACGCTTGATTTTTGTTTGTTTAATAGTTGATGTGTAATAAAACTGAGAGAAATACTTGTTAAGGTAATTTTAGTGCCAAATTTAAATTTTTTTACAACATATAGGAGTGAAACTTTGATCTTAATGAGCGTCTCACGGATAGGAGTTATATGACTAGCACAAAAACCGTACCACTAAAAAATTTTCCACCCCCAAATATGTGAGGTTCGCCCCTAGAATTGGTAGGAAAAGCATTTATGCTATGATGTGTGTACCGGTAGCACTTAGATTCTAGAACTTGTGTTAGGACCATTCCGAGGCCACAAGTGAGACTACATTCGTGTAGTTAGATTTACTACATGATAAGAGGCATTAGGATTAACCCATTGTTTTACACCTGTGTTTTTGTTATAATTACATTGGCTACATTGGTCAAGTAATTCTCCCACGCCCTTTGCGTTGTACTCATTTTTAGTACACGATACCCCTAGTACACCCCTCAGAGCCTATCTTTTCATTTCGACCTTTAAGCATTTTACTTAAAGGAAGAATTTGTTACACCCCACTTAAATGTACACCCAAATCGCCTTAGCCTACCTTGTATGCACTCATCTTTAGTGCATTATTGTGACAACATTTGTTTAAACCCAAGTTAATTATCTAGTTGATTACATGGTTGCTAAGTCGAGTCATATCCTTGTACATATTGTTTTGGGACGATTGGGACTCATGGGTAAAGTACTAGTGTAATGGAGTAATGGGGAAGAACAACATTATTACCCCCATATGTGCTAAATGTTTTAAAAGTACTCCAAGTTTTTCAATTATCTTAATTCGAGTCATTAGAATAGTTATTTGTAAAGTTATGTAAAAGTTCAAGTGTAAGGGGATGCAACGCCCCTATGATGTATTATTTTGGATGGTAGGGTAAAAGTGTATGCAAAAAAAAAAAAAAAAAAAAAAAAAAAAAAAAAAAAAAAAATCAAGAAAAATACAAAAAAATGAGAAAAGAAAAATAGAAAAAACATACGGACTACCATCCCGTTTCATTTTATGTTTATTTTATGTTTATGTTTTGTTATTTTCTTTCATTAGCTTAAGATCGAGTCTAGTCTTGGCTTAGCAACGTTGTATAGTACATGTAATTGATCAAGATCTTTAACTCGCCACCAGTAAAATATCCTTTATCCAACAAAACCGTGTTTTCCTTTTCCCTACACCTAACGTTATAAACCATTTAAAAGCCCTCTTTGATAGTTTATCTTAGGTGCTTACGCCTAGTGGAGGAGGTTTTCGATCCTTTCCCAAGCCTATGGTAATCTATTTGCTATGACAGGTAGTGAGAGATATTATCCGTTTTCATTTATGAGATTTATTTTGATGACACTTGAGAGATGTGAGTATCTAAACACTACTTGTGAGGTGCTAGTATGTAATCTCCGTGCTTATTATGATTGAAGTGGAACGAATATTTGTTGTAATTACTTTTATGTTTGCATTAAATGACCCCTAACTTGTATTTTGATTAGAATAAAAGCGCATTTGCTTGAGGATAAGCAAATCTCAAGTGTAAGGGTATTTGATGAGGCGAAAAGTGTACCGCTTTTAAGGGGTCATTTAAGCCTTAAATCGTATTTATTTGATCAAATATTGCCCTAAATCGTTCCTTTTGTCATTTTAGGTACTTTTAAGGAGAAATCTGGAAAAGGAGGCATTTTGGACGTTTTTGGAGCATTAAAGTGAAGAAAACGGCAAAGTCTCAAGAATCGGCTAAAAGTTACTCTTGACGGCGTCACAATTAACATGGGACGGCGTCATGCCTTGGCAAGAAAAGTTGGATGTGAAATTTACTCATGACGGGCCAGTGAGTTTGCATGAGAATTCTGACGGCGTCACGCTTTAACTAAATCAAGGGCGTCACGGCTTAAATCATAAGGGGACGGCGTCACGTTCAGGATCCGACGGCGTCAAGCCTTGATAAGCCAGAATGGATTTTTGAAGAGCTAAAGAGGGACGGCGTCAAGATGGTCATCCGGGAACCCTAAAAGCGGCGAGGTGACGGCGTCACAATGCATAAGGTGACGCCGTCAGATGTCAAAGTCTATATATAGTTTTCTAATTTTTTGTCATTGAGGGAGAGCTTAGTGTGTGGAATTTTGGGATAAAACCCTAAGACGATTTTAGCTACTTTTTCAGGGCTTTTTGCCTTGAGATCTTCCATGTTTCATTGAAAGATAAGTTATCAATTAATCATTCAATATGTCTATGTGTTGTTTGATTCTATCTTATGCTTGTCTTTTGTTTAACATGTTAGGCTAATTTTATCTTGTGTTTGCTTAGATCTAATGAAACCTAGCTATTGATTATTGGTTGTTAGTGTGTTATTAGTTGTATTGGATGATTGTTTATCTATGTTAGGCTTAAGAAAACTGGCTAACCTCCTATTCGGTAACTTGCTTGAACGTCTTAAGAAACATGAACCAAACGCGTACTAAAGGTTTTTATGGTTGTATTTAATGCACAAGCGAATTCTAGTGATCCCATGTTAGGAGCTTCCTAGCCGGCTCGACATAGGAGTGAAGTAGGAGCTTGTAGAGTTTGGGGAAGTAAGTACGCCACCCCACGAATGGTATTAAGGAATACACCCGTCATCCACGCGACTAATACACACTAATTAACCGGTAAAAGATAGTTAGGGAGTAAGGAAATCTAAGTAAACACATTTCTCTACACATAAGTTTCTCACCACTTTTCATTTTTGTTATTTTATTTTATTTGCATTTGTAGTAATTTGGGTTAGTTGACTAGCAACTAATTCCGCCCACTCCTTCAAAACCCGAGATTTTACTTGCTTTTATAAAATATAAAAACATAAAAAAGAATCTTCCTCAACCCTTAGACCTAATTAGAGTAGCCTTTCACACCTAACGAACACTATTCCCTGTGGAGAACGATCAATCCCCCGTACTTACCACTACACTATACTACATCGGTCAGGTACACTGCCTGGTGGGGTTGTAAGCCTCTTGAGATCCCTCGAGAGGTAAAACCTGTTGTAAGGTCGCAAAACCACGCATCAACCAATAACTCAAACCGCAAATTATCAAAAATACGATGCGGCTTACATCAAAGGAAAAGTTGGATTCGCTTAGGATGACTCAGAACCATCTCAAGTGAAAACACGAGGTCAGAAGCAAGCTAAGTCTAGAAGCTCTGGAAGCACTACCAGCACAACAAAACTGAAGAAACCAACACCTCCCAAATCCAGAAAAAAAAGAGTACCTGTGACTCCTTTCAAGGATGAACCTACACCAGAACCATCTCTAGAACCTTCTGATAACTCAGACTCTGACACTGAGTCAGATGAGGAAGCTATAGTTCACATAGAAGATGCAACAACTGATGATGCAGAAACCTAGTTGGCTAAGAAGTTGAGCTTGGATTCTCTAAAAGCTAACAAAGAGAGAAGAAAGGGAATCATGTTTAAGGAGATTGATAGAGAGTTGGGTGATGATGAAGTACAAGATGATGATGATGATGATGAAGAAGATGATGATGATGATGATGATGATGATGATGAGTCAAGATTGGTTGATAAAAGAAAAATCAAGAATGTCGCCTTCGAAGTTCACATCGAAAGAGACCCAGAACTCGACGAACTTGTCAAGATTATGAAAATAAGCAGAAACTTCCCTCAACCACCTCCTAGTCCGGTTAATCAACCCGGTAAGGAAGGGGGGACAAGCAGCACTCAACCTGATCCGGTTAATCAACTCGGTGGGGTTGGGCACACAACTATTGCTCCCACTTCGGATCCGGTTAATCGACCCGGTAACGAAGAAGAAAAGGATGAGGATGGTAACACAATCATGACAGAGTACGTTGAGAAGGAAAAATCTGATAATGCGGATGAACAAGACACGAACATGGATGAAAATTTACTTATCACTGATGAAGATCTTAAGAAAGCAGCAGTTGAAGTAGAATTGGAAAAGAAAGCTAGAGAAGAGGAAGAGATGAGATTAAGGCAACAACAGGAAAAAGAGTTAGCTAAGAAGTCTAATGAAGAAAAAGAAGTTGAAGATTATATTAGGACACCTCCAACGTCACCTCCAATTCCTGATGATTCACCTCTGGTTTCCCCTCCAGCTTCACCCCATACATCAACCAAAGATTTGGACTCCAATGTTAAGAAAGATTCTTAAATTCCCGAATCATCAACACAGTCATCACCGCCACCAACACAACCAACATCAATCGACAAATCAATCAAGAAACCAATCAACACGATGATTTCACAAGCTACAGAAAAAGTCAAGAAAGCCGTGAAACGAGCTCGAGTGAAGAAGGAAAAGAAGTTTCAAGACCAAATTGAAACTTTAACAAACATGATCAACGGCTTAGCAGATAAAGTTGAGGAACTTCAAGAGAAAAAACAACGAGTTGACGAGTACTTATCCAAAGATGTCCAAGAAGATATGGATAGACTCATACTGCAATACACAAAGAGATTCCTGGAGGAGAACTTATCAGACATTGTTTCCAAGGACTTGAAAGCGTATCTGAAGCCGTTGAGAGGGCAACTCAAACCAATTATCAGACAAATCATTAATGAGGTGATCTCTGCAAATCCTCTCACACTTCATACGATCCCTACTCCGCCAAAGGACATCTCATTTGAAGAACTTCAGATTTAGATCTTTGATCGATTGTCTGGTATCGCAACCTTGACTCCTGAAGAAACAGCAATCTACAATGCTGTCTCTGTTAATCTCTCAAAGACTGCATGCAAAGACGATGCTGCTACTCACAAGAGGCCAAGAGAAGATGAAGACCCTGACCCTAACTCATAATCGAAGAAACAAAAGTCAACCGGGGTTGGTTCGTCATCACATCAGGAACCGACGAAACCTTCAACAACAACAGCTACTCAACACGACCCTAAGGCATCCGAGTCAACACCAAAAGAAGATGATTATTTTCACTACACTGGTGATGACTTCTAGGAATAGCCTGAATCAAGACCTGGTCCATCATCAACCCCCAAAAGCACTAAAACACGTAAATATAAATGACAAAAAGTTGACTCGTGGTTAGACAACGAAAACACAGCTGATTTTGGGTGGTTCGATGAAATGGTTAACGCTCAACCTCCTCTTCCAGAAGATGAAGAACCTTTACCTGGACGCACGGTTGAATTCACACAATCCATCAAGAGCGAGTTTGGTATCAAGAAGATGACAAAGAAGGAATTGAGACGGATCAAGAACGATGCATTCAATCTTCTCAAAGAACGATCCGGGAGCGCAGCCGAACTAGAATATCACTTGGAAAAAATTGCACGAGCAATGTCTAACGACATCAACTGGCTCAACCCTGAACACAATGTCGACCACACTTCGGGGAAGCATGGAAGTTACTTCACAGATTAGACCAATCCTTTACCGATGGTGGGAAGACCTGAGCAACCCAGAATTCCATACAAATTCTTCTTCAACACCGGCTTGGAATATTTACAACACGGGCACAAAACTGAACGAAAATATGCATCCTCTTTAACTTACTCAATCCCTGCTGCCAGATACAAGCACACAACAATAGAAGAAACACAAGCTCAGATATTCATTGAAGAGGTAGTCCCATACAACAGAGATGCTCTACTCGGGATTAACATTGGCCTGAACGTCGACAGCTATACTATCGCAACAGAGAAAAGTAAAGAAAAGATGTCAGAAGTAAGAAAAGAATTGTCGCCATCATGTCTCTTGAATCCGCAACAAAGTTTGATTATTCTTATATGTAGAAGATTGTCGTCAAACGACAAGATGAAAAGGAGTATACGTTCTGTAAAGCTGACTTTCCCGACTTGACTTTGAACGATATAGAAGATATGTATCTATAAAAAGTTCAAGGAAGAATGTGACGTTTCTCAACTGAACTGCAATATTCATTCATTACATCTCTTCTTATCTTCATAAGGCGTATCATAATTCAAGAGAGAGTTGAAGATCTCCAATTAGGTATTGAAAGCTACCAACAACAACTCAACTTGACAAGACCACAACTTCAGTATCCTGGAATTCATGAAACATCACAGTACCAGCTGAAGAAAGACCCTGCCTTCGGGTTCACCTACAGAAGTGCATTTGGATGTGTCAACTTCATGCGACACGACGAAATTCACAAGGTCTGTGATGATACATTGAAGACGGTACGTGATGGCTTGAATGATAGGTTGAATGATCAGATGCTCGGAAAGAGTCAAAGGTGGAATTCCAAAGAGTCGAGGGAGGTTCGTAACTTCATCAAAATAATTGAAGAAAGGTTGAAGCGACGTGACCAGATCAGACATTTTGAAAGCTATGTTAGAGGCAGACCGATCTTCCCAATCCGAACATTCCAAAGGCCCGAGCAGCTAAGTTTGTGAGTTAATTATGAATAATTTATGATTGATTTGTCATTATAATGGCTTGTGCACACATAACAGTACACAACCCATTCTTTGTAAAGAAAGGACCCTGAGGTTCGCTTCAGTGCCTCAGTCCTAATATCAGGAGCGAAAGCTTCTTACTTTTGAGTAGAATTAATCAAACTTTATAAATTTTTCATAATTCTGCTCCAAAAGAACAAGTATTCCCTCTCGTAATCCAAACCACTTAAAAAGTTATTTCACTTGTTGAGGGGGAGTACTTGAAACAATCTTTGTTCATAAACGGAAAAAGTTCTTGTTAGATTCTTCCCGTAAACCTCAAAAATCATATTTTAATCAAATTTTTTCCAAAAACACCATGAATATGCAATTTTTGAGGGGGAGAATAGTGATTAAAATATGTTGGTTGTATAACATCTCAATGTTGATCAAAAGAGAAAATTCATAAGAGTTTAACTCAGAATTAACCAACGAATTGACGGTAAAATCAATGTTAGTAATCGAAATGACTTGTCCTCGACGGGTAATAATTTCAAGTTAGTTATTAGAGCTAGTTGTCACCTAAAACCTGAAAATGGATCTTTTTAACTAAGCAACGTAAGCGTGTCTCGAACAGGACGTGTCAAAGTAGAATGTACCGTATTGAGTGTTACTCAGAGTTAACCCAAGAATTGACGAGAAAATAAAGTTCGTAATCGAAATAACTTATTCCTCGACGGGTAATAACATGAATTTAGTTATTAGAGCTAGTTGTCACCTAAAATCTGACAATGGATCTCTTTAACTAGCGACGTAAGCGTGTCTCGAGAAAGAATTTTTCAAAGTAGAATCACCATATCGAGTCTAACGCAGATATCACCTATGAATTGACGAATCAAAAGGTACCAAATCAAGATATTTTCTTTGGATACGTTCCCGGACGGGTAATAAATTCAAGTTGATTATTAGAGCTAGTTGTCACCTAAAAACTGACAATGGACCTCTTTAATTAGAGACGTAAGCGTGTCTCGAAAAGGATGTGTCCAATGATAATCAATCAATTCATAAAAAATCATCAACTCCTCTCTTCAATGTGTAGATTTTCTTCAAAAACTCATAAGCACATATGAAGGGGGAGTATCTTCATAAGATGAAAAACTCTCAAAGTGTTACCAAAATATGTTTTATAATATAAACACTTTGAGAGAATTTATGAATGTTTTCTTGTCACAACAATCAACTATGAGATACAGAAGTTCTTGTGATGGTAACAAATGGTCTACAGTCGTGAAGTGATACCTCAGTATACTTCAGCGGCTCACCTGAATTGTTGATATACATCGGTATATCTGCGTAAGCCTTCTTGAGGGTATCCAATTTAGGAACAGCCTTTGTAAGGATTAAAGATTACTCTCGACATCCGAACCTATAAGTGCTGTAAATCCCGCTAAGGAAATTCCTTTCACGAATCGAGTCCTGAAGACATGGGTCTTTACTTGGAAATTATCCATTGTGTTGATAATTGTCCCTAATAGGATTCGGACGGCTGATGTGCCAGATCAAGGTGAATGGAATCAAGACATTCATCAGTAAAACAATCGTAGTGGTCAATTCTCTAAGAAAAGTCCACAATGATCGATTGGTGATTATTAATAACCCTTAGCGTGTAGCACCGATGAATGTACCTTGGAGGAAAGACTGTTACTATCATGATTCATCAACTCACATTCAAGATCCACATGCTCACACTAACGAATATTGTTGGGAATACGTTTTATTGTTATCAAGTATCGGTCATTAGTTTTGTAATAGGTTGCTATGTTATTTAGTCTCATATGTTTGTCTATTTAGACTTAAGTCCATGGGCCTTGTGTTTAAGCCCATTCGTATGAAATGAAGGATACTAGGGGTGTTGCCCTAGTTCTTCCCTATATATATCACATGTAAGACAACATTATATGTGTTGGTTATTTTCATTACCTATACTAAACCTTTGTTCATCTATTTCTCATATTGAAGTAATCATCCATCTATCATCTCTATCTCATTTCTATACTTTTGTGTTTACATTATGGTAACCTAACAAGTGGTATCAATCGCAAGAAGAAGGTATGAAGTGTTTTGTGTTGATTTTTGAACCAAAAAGTTTTCTTTTATATACTCGTTATTTTAGTGTTTGATTTTTTTCTTGTTTATTTCTTGGGTTTTAACACTCTTTTGATTACAAAACAGTGTTACAAACTTTTTTATAACAAGAAAGTTTCAAATTTTTTGGCTACAAGTTTTTTTATTCGTACCTTTAAGTTCTACCAAATTTCGAAATCACAAAAACTTTGTTAAAAACATTAAAGCTTGCAACTTTCATTTAGATTTAGTGTTTTTAAGGTTAGTTGTACAAGAATCTTGGATTTAATATCAGTTTTTAATGTGCTTTAATCGTTTTCAAAAAACTATCAAAGTTTCGAAATCGTAATACCCTAAAGTTTCGAAATACTTGTTAAACCCTAAAGTTTCGAGATCACTACACAAGCATCGTCTTAAGGATATTTGGTTTACTCAGTGTTTATCTTTCTTGTATAAGTTTGAAAAACAATTCGACACTTGGGAATCTTTCTAATTTGTATAAATTAGAAAGTTTGTGAAAGTTTCAAAATATTAAAGTTTCTAAATAACTTTAAGTTTCGAAATCATCAAAGTTTCGAAATCAGTAGTTCATCAAAGTTTCGAAATCAGGAGTTCACCAAAGTTTCGAAATCAGTAGTTCATCAAAGTTTCGAGATAAGAACTTCTTCAAAGTTTCGAAATAGGTCAACACTACAACTCACTTCATAACCATCTACAAGATCCATCATTTAACACAAGTTAATCTTTCTAGGCGGGAAAATTTGAGTAAAATTTTAATTTTAGGGGAGACTAAACGTTCAATTTTTACGCGAAATTCAAATTTTAGTATAACGGTGAAAATTTTGGCCCAAAATTCAAACTTTTAGGTCAAAATTCATATTTTTTACAGTGAAATTTGGCGTCAAAATTTTTTAAAACTAAAATTTTTATAGTAACCTTAGAATTTCACTTTATGGTGAATTTCAAATTCTGGGAGAAAAAATTTTCAAATTTAATTTTTGGAGGGAAATAAGAAATCACTATATCGACCTTGTGAGTGATATAACAACTTTACACATTTTAGTTTGATTATTCCAATTACTTCGCAACAATCACAGGGGAGAGAAAATGTATCAATCAAGGTCGCATATGAATGAGCAGAAGTTACAAATTTCCACATCTACCAACAATAGACTAAAACCTTCAACTAATCCTTCATTACCAAACTTCGCTTTTCAAGGATCTCAAGAACAAATATACTTCACACAAGCTACCGATGATTCTGAAGATCCATTTGTGGAATTAAACAAAAGATTGATATTACTGACTCAAATATGCTCAAAATTTAAGAATTTAGAGAGTTAGACTTCATCTAATTCCCGAAATCAAGCAGTCATGCAAGGTGAAAAAGTTGATGTACAAGGAAGTGTTGTTGGGAATGCTGAGAATACTGCAGATGTCGATATCAGACCGACCTATGACACAGAGCCCAACTTTGACAAAGAACAGGTGGTTGAGGAAGATATCATACCCACCTATGACACAGAACTCAACTTTGACAAAGAGCAAATGGTTGAGGTACAATCTACTGTTGATCATATTATGCCTGCGAATGAGAAACAACAATCTGAGCAACCTGAATTCAGAAATGAAGGAGAGGTTGACCAGAATGTTGTACAATGTATAGACAAACGTCCTGTGACTGAGTCCTTACTTGTAAATATAACAACTGAAACATCAAACCAATCTCTTGAGTGTGAAAACATTCTTCTCAAAAAGACCATTGCCTAGTTTCAAAAAGATTTTTCAAAACTAGAGGCACATTGCATCTCACTTGAACTTAAATTGCAAAATGAATCTCTAACTTCAGGAAACAATGGTCAATTTTTGAATGAACAAAGTAAACATGTGGATACATTAGTTAAGTAAAATGAGCTTTTAAAGGCTCAAATTCAAGTAAAGGTATTTGCACATGCTGCATTGCAAAACAAATTAAGAAGATTGACTGGCTAGAGTGTGGATACTAAGTTTGCAAAACCATCAATCTTGGGGAAACCGCCTCATCAACCTATCAGATACCAATCAGTGGTTAGACAACTAACTACTTTTAAATCTAAACGACCTAAAATTTTAAAATCTCGGTTTGCCTCCCAAGTTGTTGAGAAAAACAATTTAACAAAACCAGTCACTCGACATTCTTGGTCTAAGGAAAATGCATCTTTTTCTGCTAAACCTCAATACGTGATTATACCTGGCTCATCTAGGATTAGTTCGAAAACAGTGTCTAAAACGAGTATTAAAAGTAAAGAGTCTTATGACACGAATGACATGTACAATAAATATGATCTAGAAAAGGCTAGAAAAAAGGCACTACTTCAAAAAGATGGAATTCTAGGATCAAAACTTCGTGTGATGCCTTCCACTGTACCAATGAAAATTGCTTGTAGTAGCAAACCAAAACCTAAGAGAACTCAACAAACAAATAGGAATTGGCTAGCATCTAACAGCAGTTGCGTAAACAATCATGATGTCTGTGCTTTAAAATATCTTCAAAAAGTGAATTCACGTACAAAGGCACAATCGACTAAGACAAACAAACCCATTGAACCAAAAGACATGATTCAGCAAACTAAGAAGTGGATCAATATAGGACGTAGGTTTTTTCAACCAAGTGATTCTCCCAAATCTCATTCCACTGCACCTAAAAGGAAAACATCTCCTAGATCTAACATTAGGTGGGTACCCACGGGTAGAATTTTCAAATAGATTGGTCTTAGGTGGATTCCTACAGGAACAAAATCTATCCCTGAGGAGAGAAAGGAAATCATTGATATAGTGTGTTCGAGTGTCAAGAAAATAATTGACACTACAACTTTATGCTTCTAACATCTGGAACCCAGTTACACTTGGGGATCCATGTTCTCTGTTTTGTCTCTTCCTTCTTTCTTTACAGATACAACAGAAATGGCTTCAGAACAAATCAGTTTCAGACACGAGCTTAATGTTATGGCTTCTGAGCAAAACAGCTTAGGACCCGCAACCAACCCTCTTAATTTTCCAGATCAATCAGCTGCACCTCTTTCACTTAACCGTAAAGAATTGAAAACTTGCTTGCTCCACTGTTTGATGAGTCCTTTGCAAGTCATGCACCAGATGTATCTACTAGTTCCGCTGCACAACCTGATAATATTCCAATACCTGATACACCGGCTACTACAACAACAACCGTTGCAACAGATGCACCTCCAATTGAATCTCCATCAACAACTGAACAAACCGCTTCCAACACTGACAATGCAGCTGAAGATCTTCGACAACAATCAGTACCTGAACATGCAAATTATGACCCAAATGCCTTCTTTAATCCATTTGCACCGACTCTAACCGTTCCTGATATTGTAGATTCGTCCACACGCAATTTGGACCCGTTTAATTTGCATACGTTCTATCAACACCACCCTTCAACACATCATTGGACTAAGGATCACCCCTTAGTAAATATCATTGGCAATCCCTCAGCTTCGGTTATGACAAGATGAAAACTTCATATCGATGCTAAAAACTACATTTACGCACTCACAGTTTGTCAAGATGACCCAAAAACATTAAAGAAGCACTAACATACGACAACTGGATTGAGTAAATGCAAGAAGAACTCGACCAATTCAAATGCCTAGAAGTGTGGGAGTTAGTTGAAAGACCAGATGGGGTCTATGTCATCAGACTGAAGTGGATTTGGAAAAACAAGTTAGATGCAGAAGGCACAGTGATTCGTAACAAATCGTGTCTGGTAGCTAAAGGATTCACTCAGATAGAAGGAATTGATTTTGAAGAGTCTTTTGCTCCAGTGGCTAGGCTTGAGGCTGTCTGAATTTTTCTGGCATACGCTGCACACAAGAATATGGTTGTTTATCAAATGGACGTGAAAACGGCATTTCTGAACGGTCAATTACGTGAGGAAGTTTATGTTAGTCAACCAGATGGATTCGTCAATCCAGAGCATCCCAATCATGTGTACAGACTCAAGAAGGCCCTTTACGGACTTAAACAAGCCCCAAGGGCATGGTACGATAAACTCACTGCTTACATGCTTACAAATCACTTTACTAAAGGTTCTGTTGATCCAACTTTGTTTATTCAAAAACACGGGAAGGACATTTTAATTGTTCAAATCTATGTCGATGACATTATTTTTGCGTCAACAAACAAAAAATATTCAAATGCTTTTGCAAGATTAATGAAACAAAATTTTGAAATGTCCATGATGGGTGAACTCACGTTCTTCTTAGGACACCAAGTTCATCAATCACCCCGTGGAATTTTTCTAAGTCAGTCCAAATATGCTCTTAAGATATTAAAGGAACATGGCATGACAAGTTGTGACACTTATAACACACCTATATATGCATCTTCCCCAAAGCTGGACGCTGATTTACATGGTACACCTGTTGACCCTACAAAATACCGAAGTATGATTGGGTCACTCATGTATCTAACAGCCAGCATACCAGATATTGTATTTGTTGTATATCTATGCTCCCGCTATCAGTCACGACCAACTGAAAGACACCTCTCTGAGGTTAAAAGAATCCTTCAATACATAAAGGGAACCATCCATTTGGGGATCTGGTATCTGAAGGATTCTGTTTTTGAACTAATATCCTTTTCAGATGATGATCATGCAGGAAGTTTAGACATACGTAAAAGTACATCTGGTGAAGTGCAGTTTCTAGGAGACAAACTTGTATCTTGGCAGTCAAAGAAGCAGGATTGCACATCGTTGTCATCAACAGAATCAGAATATGTAGCCATGTCAGCATGCTGTGCTCAAGTCATTTGGATGCGGTCACGTCTGATGGACTACGGTTACATTTACAACAAGATTCCCATGTACTGCGACTCCAAAAGTGCCATTGCCATCTCATGCAACACGGTTCAACATTCGAAGTCAAAACATATCGCACTTCGATATCACTTCACCAAAGAGCATGTTGAAAAGGGTACAATTGAACTATACTTTGTGGGTACTAAATACCATTTAGCAGACTTATTCACCAAAGCATTGCCCCATGCAAGATTTGTGGAATTAGTTCACAAAATTGGTATGCGGTGTTTGAGTCCAGATGATTTGAAAAACTTTCTTAAAAACAACTAAGAAAGTCAAACACCAAAACGTTTTGTAAATATCTTTCAAAAACCTATACTAAAAAAAAAAAAAAAAAAAAAAAAATATATATATATATATATATATATATATTCTTTCTTAGTGTGCAAACATCAACTCTTCAAAACATGTTCCTTACATATGCAAAAATATTTCTAAATTCAAATATGGGAACATATTTTGAGGGGGAGAAAATTTTCAAAACATCATGAAGTTTGCACACCTTATCATAAGTCTTCAAGAAAAATTGTTTCACCATCATTTGTATTAAAAACTCATTTTCAAAAGTTCTATGATCTCTCGAATTAAAATGTGCAAAAAGGTTTCACAAAATAAATGCTAATTCGAGGGGGAGAAAAGAAATTTTTCTGCAATGATCACAATTTAACCATGTTTAGACTTCAAATGGAAAAGTAATTAACCTTTAATGAGTAAAGTACATAATAGTCTTAAACTTAGGTAAAAGGACCTTGCATGGAAAATAAAACGGGCTTAGGGACTGCAAGTGTCAAACTGTCAACTCTACACTTAGTGACACTAATAAATGTTTCCACAAATATTCTGAAAAGTATCACACATAATCGAAAACCTCAACGATTCAGACTAACAATTTTTTGATACTCGATTTTTTTTCACGATTGCGAGTTTCTAATTTCTTCATGGTTGTTGTCTAATCGTTCCCTAAATGTTTCAAATGATTTCAATGGTCGAAAAGGCATAATCAAAAACTAGGGCTTATGTAATTATCGATTGCGACATTTCTTTTTGATGTGTTTTAGTCTAATTAATCAGTTCATATAGCTTTAAAGAACACTAAAGAATGCTCGATTGGGTGTTTACACGATTAGAAACAACATAGGTTTGAAATCAAGTGATTTAGGGTTTAAGATGTCAATGTCTTTGTTGCTACTACTAGGGCATTTGTTTGTATCATATTCAGGCATTATGATGCTAACATGCGTGCAAAGTCTCATATCATAACCCCAAACCATGTTAATAATCTGAAAATTTTGAGTGAAAGAATGAATTAATCTGTGATCTTGTGTGTTAATTTGAGAATTCTGAGCACTAAGGAAGATTTAGAATGAGTTTTTGATTCATCTGTATGCTTGTTTGTGCCTGATGAATTTTCTGTGTGCAAGTACATGTCATCCAATTTAAAGTCAAAATATGTTTCGTCAAAATTTCAACAATTGTCAAAATGTTTCTTATGAAACATATTTTGAGGGGGTGAAAAATGGTCAAATGTTACAAAACTAGTTCGTTCATGTAGTTGCATATTTTCAAATCATTGAAAACTAAAGATGCTCATGATCTCTGCTGCACCAATCTCTCGCGAGTGTTTTTTTTTCAAAGTATAAAATTAACTAATGAGAAGAGGTCAACGGGCTAACTGTGTCAAACGGCCAAACTTGAAAAAGGAATCAAATGATGAGAAACAAGTTTTTCAAACTCAACACTCTTGTTTTACACCGGTAAAGCAAGTGTGGAGACTAAAGCAAAGTCGTTCAAAACCATTCAAATTTTTCAAAATCTGGAATGCTTTTGGCTGCAATATAAGAATGACTCTGCTTTGAACATCCCAAATACCGGAAGATTTCCATTTATCACAAAAATAACTCTTCAAAAAGAACCCATGAGGTTCAACTCTAGATGGAAATCTTCTTCTTCATATTTTAAAACTCAAAGAGAGACACAGGGTTTCTCAAACAACTTTCAACAGAAAAAGAGTTTTAAATTTATACTGATTCCACGAGTGTCATTTCAAAATGAAACAAAGGTTTTTAGTCCTCATTGGGATTCAACATCTTTTGATTGGATTGACACAACCTACAAATGGATTTCAAATTTTGGTAAACCCGTTGGCGCCGTGCTTAAATGGGGTCCCAAGTTTGTTGTCTAATTTGACATTCAAGCATTCTTTGTTGTATAATACTTGATTATGTTTTCTAAAACCTTGAGCAGAATCATCTCACGAATTTTCAAAAAGTATTTTTTTTAATACGATTCAAAATTATGCTCAACAAGACTATCTCTCGAATAAACTTCATTATTTGAGGGGGAGTATTTTGTTAAAAGAAAACAAAATTTGTATTAAAACAATGGCTTGTGCACATATAACAGTGCACAACCCGATCTTTGTAAAGAAAGGACAATCCTAATATAAGGAGCGAAAGCTTCTTACTTTTGAGTAGAATTAATCAAATTCTAAGTTTTTCATAATTCTGCTCAAAGGGACAAGTATTCCCTCTCGTAATCAAAACCTCGAGATGTTATTTCACTTTTTGAGGGGGAGTATTTGAAACAAATCTTTGTTCAAAACAAAAAGTTCTTATTGAATTTTGTTGGGAATTAAATGTTCTAAAGATTAAGTATCAAGAATTACAAGTGTTGAAGGTTAGTACTGCTGAGAAGAATACTCTAACAGTTCCAACTACTAGTGTGTATCTAAGGACTGTTCAAGTTATAACTAACCGTACTAACTGAAGTTAGTACTGGTAGTATAAAAAAGGTACGGCTAGTCGATACTGCTGAGTGATACCACTGCTGATTGGATAAGTATTGAAAAGATATTTGTGTACTAAAGTCAAGTATATACGGTAGCTAATATCTTTGGACAAAGTGATCAGTAACAAGTTGTGTACACAGAT
The DNA here is from genome assembly GCA_021014915.2 of Artemisia tridentata subsp. tridentata. Lineage (NCBI taxonomy): Eukaryota > Viridiplantae > Streptophyta > Magnoliopsida > Asterales > Asteraceae > Artemisia > Artemisia tridentata. Next base: position 368,217,712 of record CP139507.1, read on the forward strand.
ACATGTTGTATCTTATGTACTGACACACTCAAGATAAGTTAGCAAGTAGTTTGATAAGACTTAACAATATTGTAAAGATCTTTCTTGATATATAAAAGAAAGATCTTAGTCTAGATATATAAGCGACTAAGAGTGAATTAATTAAGTGTTTAGAACATAACTCTTAAGAACATAAAACAAACACAAATATCACAAGATATAGAAATATAAGATTCAAGGTTTTGTAACCCTAGTGATAGTGAAGATCACTCGTATTATCTTGAAAAATATTGAATCGTTTGGTGATAAAATTGCATGTTCGTTGTTCAATATACACAAAGCATAACTGTTCCATTTCCATAACACAAATAACCTTCTAAGTGTGATTAAGTAAATTCCGCGTACTTGATCATATTAACTCAACTTATCACATACACAAAGCAACAAAGGTTTAACCACCTTACCAGTTTATTGAATCCTCTCAATTGGTATCAGAGACAGGCTGATATAGTTGATTTAGAAGAAAAAGAAGAAGAAGAAGAAATGGACGTTGAATCTATTCGAACCAATGTTGCTGCAAAACTACCCATGCTCAAACAGAATGAGTTTGAGATGTGGAGGCTGAGGATAGAGCAATATTTCCAAGTGAAAGACTATGTACTTTGGGAAATCATTGAAGATGGAAACTCTTACCAGCCTACCACAATTACATCAACAGTGGATGGCAAAGTGGTGACAACTCTGCAGACACACCCAACATCTGTAAAAGACAGAATTAAGAAGAATAATGACTTAAAGGCAAGAAGCATGCTGATGATGACCATTCCCAATGATCAACTTCTAAACTTCAGCAAGTTCAAATATGCCAAGTCATTATTTGAAGCTATTGTTGCCAGATATGGTGGAAATGAAGCCACCAAGAAAACCCACAAGACACTGCTCAAGCAGCAGTTTGAAAACTTCTCCTCTACAAACAATGAATCTCTTGACCATATGTTTAATAGGCTTCAGAATATTGTGAGCCAACTTGCTATTCTTGGTGGTGAAATACCTCAAGAAGATTTGAACTAAAAATTCTTGAGAAGCTTACCAGAAGAGTGGGCTATGCATGTTGTTGTCTGGAAGAATAAGCCAGACCTTGATACAATGAAGCTGATAGATTTGTATAGCAACTTTAAGATTGTGGAGCAAGATTTGAAGAAGAATGGAGGTACTAGTTCTAATACTGGGAACATGGCATTTATGTTATCTCCTAGTACCTCAAAATCAAGTGAAGAGGTGAAAGTTGTTGATGGTATTGGTGTTGCTAGTTCATCAAGCAGTACCATGGGTATTTTGGATGAAAAGACTTGTTGTGCATTTCTTAAAAGTCAAAATAATGGGTCCATGCTCACCTATGAAGACCTCCAAGAGATCAATGATGATGATCTGGAGGAAATGGACCTAAAATGGCAAATTTCTCTTCTTAGCATGAGAGCCAAGAAGTTCTATCAAAGGATGGGGAAGAAGCTCTTAATCAGCAATACTGATACTGCTGGTTTTGACAAGTCAAAGATAGAGTGCTATAACTGCCACATGATGGGTCACTTCTCAAGAGAATGTAGAAGGCCAAGGCAACAAGATAGCAAGAACAAAGGTTTTGGAAGCACATCCAAAACAAGGGAGGTTTCTGAGCCAAACTCAAAAGCTATGGTAGCTATTGATGGGCTAGGTTTTGATTGGAGTTTCATGGCTGATGAAGAAGAAGATTCTTCACGGATGGCACTCATGGCTTTTTCTACTACTGAGGTACAATCTCATAAAGCTTGTTCAAATGCTTGTACTGCTCTTAAAGAATTACAAACTTTAATCAAACATTATGATGAACAAAAGAAAGAGCTAAGCAAAACTCATCAAAACTACATTAATTATAAGTGTGGTTTAGAATCAACAGAAAAGCAGATCTTATACTACAAAGAAAATGAACTTTCTTTTTCTGATGACAAAGCTCTTCTTAGACAAGACATATTCTTTAGAGATGTTGAAATTAAGCTTTAGAGAGAGGCTTTTGATAGGGTCAAAAAGGAAAATGGAAACATTTACTTGACTACACAAACACTAGAACATGCTTCTAGAGGTGTGACCAACATGATAGAATGTCAAGTGATTAATAGAGCTAAGTCAGGAGTAGGATATAAGAGTGTCCCACCTCCATATAGAGGTATCCCTAAATCCCCAGGGATTGACCTAGAAAATTCAGGTGTCCCTGAATTTCAACAACCTGAGCTACAATATGGTGTACAAAAAAAAAAAAAGCTAGTTGCTGTTGAACCTAAGAAAGTAAGTGAAAGTTTAAGTAAAACTTCACTTCCTGAGGACAAGGTGTCCTCTGATAGAAGATCAGATAGAGTAGTCATTGAAGACTGGGTATCTGCTGATGAAGAAGATGAACAGGGGTTATGTCTAAACCTGAAGTAGTTAAGAAAGCAGGAACAAGGGTTCCTAAAGTGATCAAAAAGGATACTGTTAAGCCTAGAACAAACATTAAGCATGTTAGGAAACCAGTTAAATATTGTGAACAATATAGATCCACTAGCAAGCCCAGAGGTAACCAAAGAAATTGGAATGGCCTCAAGTCTAACCAATTAGGTGATGACTTTTTCTTTTATAATAAAGCTTGTTACTCATGTGGTAGTTTTGATCATCTTGCAGCTTTCTGTAACAAATGGGTATCTGGTTATGAAAACAATAGGGTGAATTTCAAAAGGAAAACTCCTCACACTCATTTTCACTCTAGTTCTAATTTTAATAGAATAAAACCCAGAGCAGTTTTAAAAGCAGTTTCTACTGCTCGACCATTCCTGACTGTTAACCCAAGACTAACAGTTAAAAATGCAAAAACAACTTTCAAAAATGCATCAAAAACTGTTACAGGGCCCATTCAATCAAAAGCAGTGGTCCAAAAACAAGTTTGGAAACCAAAGGGTAAAACTGTAAAGCCAACAGTTAATACTGCTAGGCAAGTAGTTAATACTGCTGCTTGGAAAAATAGGGCAAATGCTGTTAAGGCCTCAGCATGTTGGATTCTTAAATTCAATGTTGCATCAACTGTTCTTAAGAGATTAAATTTCATTGATGCAAGAGGCAGATCCAAGTCAGTAATGGCTTGGGTCCCCAAAGGAAACTAATACTTCTCATTTTTGTGCAGGAACATTCAATTGATAAACAAGAGGATCAAGGATACTCAGATAGTGGATGTTCAAGGCACGTGACAGGCAACAAGTCTTATCTCTCAGATTTTCAATCAATAGATGGAGGCTATGTTACCTTTGGAGGAGGTGTTGGTGGCAAAATTTCCGGTAAAGGTACAATTAAAACTCAAAATTTAGATTTTGAAGATGTGTACTATGTACAAGAACTAAATTATAATCTTTTTAGTGTCTCACAAATGTGTGACAAAAAGAACAAAGTTCTTTTCTGTGACACTGAATGTCTTGTACTTTCTCCTGATTTTAAGATGCCTGATGAAAGTCAAGTACTTCTTAAAATTCCTAGAAAGGGCAATATGTATAGTGTAGACATGAAGAACATTGTTCCTAAAAAGGCTTTAACTTGTCTTGTTGCAAAGGCCATATTGGATGAATCAATGTTATGGCATAGGAGGCTTGGTCATATTAATTTCAAAACCATAAATCAGATTGTTAAGAACGGTTTGGTAAGAGGTTTACCTCAAAAACGATTTGAAAATGATCAAACATGCATTGCTTGTCTTAAAGGCAAACAACACAAAGCCACTTGTAAGCCCAAGATTTTTAACTCTATCAATCAATCAGTGTTTATGCTTCATATGGACATATTTGGTCCTACAAATGTTAGAAGTATGCAACATAAGAGATATTGTCTAGTTATTACTGATGACTATAGTAGATTTACATGGGTTTTCTTTTTAGCTAATAAGGATGAGACACCTAGAATCCTTAAGACTCTCATGACAGAGATAGAAAACCTAGTAGACAAGAAAGTAAAAGTCATTAGATGTGATAATGGGACAGAGTTCAAAAATAGAGTTATAGATGAATTCTGCAAAGAAAAAGGTATTAGGAGAGAATTTAGCGTTGCTAGAACTCCACAACAGAATGGAATTGTTGAAAGAAAAAATAAAACACTAATAGAATCTGCTAGAACTATGTTAGCTGACTCTAAGCTACCTATCACTTTTTGGGCTGAAGCAGTTAACACTGCTTGCTATGTCCAGAATAGAGTTTTAGTTGTGAAGCCTCACAATAAGACATCATATGAACTTTTTAGAGGTAGAACTCTTGCTACAACACCCTAAATTATATACAACTATTAAAATACGCTATAAATTAAAACTTGAGTTATATAACATGTTATGACTCGAGACCATACAATATGAACTTATAACCTAAGGTAAAATACAATATGATACAAGAACTTTATAATTAAATGTATGGCACGTTTAAGAGGTCACAATATAGGCCAAAATTAATAAAAATACGTACACAACATTTATATAAGATAAATAAGAATTTGGTCTAAAATGGAAAGTATCTATCACCATATGGACACCCATAATTTTCAGCAATTCCTCCCCTCCCATTTTTCTCAAAACCGTGTGTATTACACACACCTCCAACAAAAACCCTAAAACCTTTCTTCCTATCTCATAATTGTCGGCAAAAGAAAAAAACCAAGAAACCCTAAATCTTGTTCTATTCGACTAAGGAGAAGAAGGAGGAGCAACTTGATCTTGATCATTATTTTCTTCGATACGTAACACACGACAAGGTAATCATATATGTATAATTTTAATCCATTCGAATTTGTGAAACAAAACCCTAATCGATCCATTTATTTTCTTTGTTCTTTCATTCGATTTGATCAAGAGGAGGAGAAGAAAAGCGTTGGTGATTCGTAGAGATCTTGTGTTCATTCATTCCATTCGAATCTAACCTAATAGGTATCATATAAACTTCAATCCAAAATAATATTTCGGATCAACATGTAATGATAGGTGTCGATATGATTATTTGTGTTCTTAAAATCGGATCAATATATAAAGAACTAATCTATCAGAATTTTGTGCTACATAAACGAATTATTAACCAATGATACAAGCATGAATTTTAGTGGTTCTTTGGTCTAAAACTAAATTCAATGAAATAGGGATCAAATAAAATTGGTTTGATGATTGTTAGAGGTCTAGAAGGCTACCATTTGATTTTTAGAAATTCATATGTCAAAATTGTATTTCGGGTTATGAAAATTCAATTGTGGTTCATGATTTTTAATTTAATATCTATAATGAATTAAGACTTGAAATTTTGGTAGGATTAGACATGGTATTTAAGTTACGTTTTGTAATTTTTGTAGATTTTTATGAGATGTTTAACCTGGTAAATAATTACATACTTTCGGGGTGTTCTAGCAGATCCGATTCGGGTACATGTTGTGAATGTCGATTTTTAGTTTGTACCTTCACTATTCAATAAAATCTGGAAAAATTATGTAAAATACTTAAGACATATAGGTATATCTGGGTAAAATTATAGAATTTTATGAGCTCGTTTACAGTGTGTTAAAAATAGCTAAATTCGGATCTGTTTTCAATGTTAATTCTAAATTTAAGTAATTAATTATTTAAAACACTTAATAAGCTTATTTGCCTCACTTTTAGAACCTAAATAAGCTATTGGTCATTTTAAGAAGTGTTTAACTTATGTTTTGACTAATTTTCATATTGACCTTTAACTTTGGCATAATTGCAAATGTAACCCTAATCTTTGAATAATGATAATATAAAACCCAAACTATATGAATTAAACACTAAAGTTGCTAATTCGGGAAATATGACCTAATTTTGACCTAATGGAATGTATGAAACCCTAATTGGAATTTAATTACTTTAAATGATCAATTAAAATGACTTGTGTAATTAGAAACCCTAATCTCACACTTACTTAATTTGAAAACCCTATTTTGACTTGCAAAACTCTAAATTGTGAAATGACATAATTTTATAATTATATTAATATATGAAACTCAATTTCGATATTAATGACTTATAAACCTTTTAAAGCTAATTACTATTTTTAGAAACCCTAAATTGCTTTTAAACATAAATGTGGAAACTTACTATTTTTGGAAAGTTAAGAAATATGGATAGTTACTATTTTTGGAAAGTTACTAAATATGGAAAGTTACTATTTTTGGAAAGTTACTATATATGGAAAGTTACTATTTTTGGAAAGTTACAAACATTAAAACCTCCTTAAATATGGAAAGTTACCTAAAATGGAAAGAAAACTAAAATGAATAACCTTTATGATTATGAAATTATGAAACTTATAAGTAAACTTATGATTATGTAGATCGGGTGAAGAAGGAGTGATCATCTGCTTCCATTCATCTATTTACTTTGATTTGTGTGCTTTGATAAGGTACAGATATTCTTTCCCTTTTTAGTAGGGATATTTCTATTGATCCTATGCCTGATATGATTCCCTTCTTTGACTCATGACTTTCATTGTATGATTGTCATTCTTATTGATTCATTCTGACATTTATTTAAATGTCTCTGCTATGCTATACTTATGCTCTGACATGCTTATTGAGTTACTATCTTGTTTCTCTTGCTATGCTAGATTATATTTGTTGTATGCTATGATAGATCTGTGCCTGAGCTAACCTAGTTGTGGAGGTACCATGACCATGTCTTGGATGGCACCCTAGGCATGACACTCCCGTAGAGGTGTGATAGATCTACGGCGTTCCCCCTTATGTTTATGTATTATATTGTGATCACTATTGGCCATTAATGCGTGTGTGTGCTTAGTCTAGTACTGACATACATACTTATGTTAGGGAGCGTATGGATGCATCCTAGGTTTTATGTTTATATGATTATGGTGACCAGGTGGTGTGTGCCTTACACTCCTTCTCAGACTTTTATTACTTAGAGGTCTCCCCACTTCGTATACTTGCCTTGTTTAGTATGATTTGACGGATTATGTATGTAGTTCCTATGGCACATCCTTATATGAACTTTTCCCTTATTTCATTATTCTCTTGATTCATTTCTTATCCAGTTCTCATGCATTCTTGATTCTTAATTCTCTTTAAAATTTGTATGACTTTCATGATTATACTTTTCGTTTTGATTCTTATTCCTTCGTTGCTTATGCTTATTTACCGTTATGTTATGTTATATATATCTGTTCACTGGGCTTTTTAAGCTCAGCCGCATTTCTTTTCCTGCGGCAGGTTTTAGTTGGAAGTTGGGTTATGAGTGGAGAGTACTTTGGACTTAGAAGACTATACCTTGATAGCTATTCTGGATTAGAGATGACTAGAAGTGATTTATATTTTTTTTAGACTTAGTATTTATTGAAATTCTCATTTGTAACCTTGTATTACAGATTTTCCCTTTGTAACCTTTGAAATTCTTTTGTATTAATTAAGTCATATGCTTGTGTTTGCTTTGATATGTCACCATAACGTAATATTTCTACCCTTATCGGGTTGAGGTGTTACAATTATGGTATCAGAGAACAGGCTGCGACTTGTAATACATTTACCCTTGACCTGTGAAGTTTGGACCACTAAGTTTCCACTGTAGGCGCTCATAAGACAACCTTTGAGAAATTGCTTTAGGATCTCCCCATAGGAACATAAGTTATAACCAGTGAGGAATGGGTAGACTAGGACATCTATGTAAGTAGCATTGCTTCCGCATCACTCTGATTCGTGCCTCTGCCTTTAGCTATGCCTTATAAGAACATTTGTTTCAGAAGCTAGAAAGTTTTGCAACCTAAGCTTAGTAACCAAGTAAGATTAGAATGCCTTAAGAACTGCATGGATACCTTACATCATTTAGGTTTCACTTCCTAATTTAGACCTCCATCTCCGAGTTGTTTGATAAACAGTTTGATACCTTTCCGACCATCCCGAAGGTCATTCAACCGTCATGTGTTTGACACATTCTGTGAATTCATTACTTATGCTGGATATAGAATGTATCATCTGATACTACTTGAATCTGCATAGTCCATTGCTAATCCTATGAGAACTCTGGTAATTATTAACCATGAATATTGGAAGATTTATTTCACTCCCTTAGAATGACCTGTGAGGATATTGGGTAGACATTAGGCTTCTCGTTTGACGCGATCTCTTCCTCCGTATTTTGATCCTGACGTTTGATTTATCTTCATTGTTCAGTTTGATCCCTACGTTCGGGTTCGTCTGAGCAGAAGAAGTTGTGGGACCAGGTTCCATCTCCTCCATGTGTTGACTGTGAGAAGTTTCATCTGGATGATCGTGTTATAAGACGTTGGATGCCTTTTTCAGTTGTAGTGTAATTGGACGTCAGACGAAAGAGTGTCCGAAGGTGAATGGTAACAACCGTAAGAATGAGAATGATTGACAGCAATCTGCCGAGGGTCGGGTGTTCGCTCTGACCAGGGACTAGGCTGCTGACACATCAAGCACCGTTTCGGGTATTCCTTACTTATGCGATCGTGCTGCGTGGTTTTATTTGATACGAGAACGACATATCCTGCGGTGTCTTTTGCTTTTACTAAGCACATTAAGTTCCCTCTGCATTATTGAATTGCTATTCCTAATTCTATCTCTATGAGAATCTTGTGACTATCCATCACGAGTGTAGATTATCCTGTACGGTTGAGGATGTTTGAAGATCAATTTCATTCTACTAATCTGATTTCTTTGGGAATGTTCGATTCTATTTCCTTCTGGTCATGTAATTGTTGACTGAGCATTGAGATGCTGACAACAGTTATGATTTTGTTACCTGGCATACTATTATGATCACCTTTGCTTTGAAATTCCGTATATTAATCCCTCGCGTTTGTGAAGATATTCCGTTTGATGTAACTCGCTTGAGAGTTTTCGAAGTTGAATTTCGCGATGTATTCCTTGATGGAATACCAAGATTTCCTCTCGAATGTAATTGTTTTGATCCGTTTATTAGAATGTGTTTTGTCACGACTTGAGGTAGACTGTGATTGCAATAAAGGCATGTGTATATGATGCAAGTATTATGACGTCTGGCCTGCGTGATAATAATTACATCATATACCTTGAACTTATTGGAGTCATAGAATGTCTTGAGGAGTGCCTGAGGTCAGTGTGTTATTTGAATCAGAGCTCTATTCATGTGTGAGCGACGTTTTGCCTATTTTCGAAATCCCTTACGAACGACATACGTTGAATGAAGAGTATTGAAGGACCTACTTCTAGGAAGTGGTTTATCTGTCTGTGTGCGTCTCTGTGTTGTGTTTCAGTTTGGTTATGAAGAAGAATGATGGTGGTATGAAGTTGTTCATGGAATTCTGGAATCTTAGTAGTATGGTGATTAGGACTGATACCGTTATCGACGACTTATCTAATCAACTTCAGGGTGAAGTTTTCTCTATGATCGATTTGTAATCTGATTATGTCCATTTTCATGTGAAGGAGCAAGATGTTCCTAGCATTGATTTGTATCCGTTATAATCTCTATGAGCATTGTGATGCCAATTGTATTGGCTACTGCTCCAACTATTCTTGTGAGCTTGATGAATCGTGTATTTCATGAATGCTTGGACAATTGTCATAGTATGACGATTTAGTATATTCAGGGACGAAAGAGAAACACGGGAATCATCCTTCTATTTTGGTGTTGAAAAATTTCTACGTCAGAAGAGCTCGATGTAAGTTTCTCGAAGAGTATAATTTTGGTAGGGATGAAGAATAAGTTGGAGAACTTTTGGAAAGTTAAGGGGAATATTTGTTTCTACTTGAGAAGAAGGTCAGCTATGTCCTTAGGTTATACGGAAAGATGGCTAGTGATACATCTATGCAGATAAACCGTGGGAGGCGAACTATCAGACGCTCGACTGGAGATTGGTTATGACGGATGTGAAGAAGCTCAGGAGCAAGGTGGTGGAATTATGATCTATGTAGAAGATTTGAATGAAACGGTTATGCTCGAAGCACCCCGTTCTTTTCGCTCTATACATATTAGTTGTACTATTATGTAGAGACTTGTAGCATAAATTATGACGGGATAGTATGACAACGGATGTGAATGCTTTGATGGCGAAGTGTCTAGCATGTCAACAGATTGGGAGTTAGCATCAGCGTACGAGTGGTTGTCCTCATTTTGGATGTTCATATGTAGAAGTGGGATTAAAACTGTCAGCAACTTTGTAACGGGATTTACGCGCACGTTGGGAAGGACAAAACGATGTGGGTTGTAGTGAATCGTTCAACTTGGTGGCTCACGTGGAAGATCGGCAAAGATTTATTTCAACAGAAGATTATTCAAGCTCCTTGGCGCACCTGCAGTGATCATGTCAGAAAAATCAAGTTTTGTTTCACACTTCCAGAAGAAATGCAGAAGACCTTCAAGACCGGCTCGAGATTTTATGGCGACTACTCACCTTCAGATGGATGGACGGACAAAGCAACTATGTTGAAATTGAAGATGTATGGAACGGAGAGTTTGACAAGTGTATTGGCATGATTGAGTTTGCCTACGGAGATGTAGAAAACCTTTTGGATTGGATTAAGTTGGAGATTTGCTGGTTAAGGTCCGGGGTTGATTACTGTGATTGGTGGATTAGTTATCCTTGTGTAAGAGAAACCTTGAATGGTGGACTATGAAATTTGTATGTTTCGTACGATGTTCCCGTTGTGGAGAGTCAGACATTTTGGGCGTATGAAGAAGATCTGGTTCATGATGCGTTAATCCTTTAAGTTGTTGTTTTCCATACGATTATCCGACCTATTCCGTTATGCTCTTCGATACGTTCCGATCCTCCGTTATGTGCCTAGTTTATCGTCTGTACGACTACGTTAGCTCTTTGATGTGTTTTATCCGTATGATTATTCAACCTATTTTGTTTTGTTTTCTGATGTGTTTCGATACTCCGATTTATACTCTTTTGATCGTCGGTACAAATATGCTACCCATCTCATTATGCGTTTCAATACAAGTTGATATTTCGAGTTGTACTCGATTGATCATCAGTACAATTATACTATCTATCTCTTATAAAACTCTTGATACATTTGATGATTCGTCACGTGCTTCATTGACCGGTGGTACGTTCCTTAGTTCGATCAGTATCTGTTTGAAATTGATGAGTTCTTCTATAATGATGCACTAGTTCCTTTTTCGTTAAGAATCTGGACTGAGTTGATGAGGTTTTACTCTTTAGTACTACCTTCGTATTGCTTACAAGCATGAATGTTTCATGTATCTCTGTGTGAGATTGAAATCGTTATCCGCTACATTGTTGTTTCGTACTCCTTGGAACGAATTCGTTGTGAATTATGAAAGCCTAGGGATTTTCAATGATTTTGATCAGGTTGGCGAGGTATCTTATCGCTTGGCGTTACCTTCCCAGTTATCTCACGTATACGATGTATTCCATGTATCTCTTCTTCGTGAGTATGATTATCACCCACTTCATGTTGTCTCTTGCCGTTCGATCTATTTCGAGAAAATATTTCTTATAGTGAAGAACCTGAGGCTGTTTTGGAGCGTCAGGAAAGAGTCATGAGAACTAAAACCATTCCATTCGTAAAGATTCTTTGGAAGAACTATCCTGAGAGCGAGGCTACTTGGGAGACCGAAGAATCGATGCGATCCAGTTATCCACATTTTTCTTTGACTTGGTACGTATTCATTTTGATATCACTTTCGATTTCGTACTTCTATTTCGATCTCGTATTTCAATTTCGCGGACGAAATTTTCTTTTTAGAAGGGAAGAATTATAATACCCTAAATTATATACGACTATTAAAATACGCTATAAATTAAAACTTGAGTTATATAACATGTTATGACTCGAGACCATACAATATGAACTTATAACCTAAGGTAAAATACAATATGATACAAGAACTTTATAATTAAATGTATGGCACGTTTAAGAGGTAACAATATAGGCCAAAATTAATAAAAATATGTACACAACATTTATATAAGATAAATAAGAATTTGGTCTAAAATGGAAAGTATCAATCACCATATGGACACCCATAATTTTTGGCAATTCCTCCCCTCCCATTTTTCTCAAAACCGTGTGTATTACACACACCTCCAACAAAAACCCTAAAACCTTTCTTCCTATCTCATAATTGTCGGCAAAAGAAAAAAACCAAGAAACCCTAAATCTTGTTCTATTCGACTAAGGAGAAGAAGGAGGAGCAACTTGATCTTGATCATTATTTTCTTCGATTCGTAACACACGACAAGGTAATCATATATGTATAATTTTAATCCATTCGAATTTGTGAAACAAAACCCTAATCGATCCATTTATTTTCTTTGTTCTTTCATTCGATTTGATCAAGAGGAGGAGAAGAAAAGCGTTGGTGATTCGTAGAGATCTTGTGTTCTTTCATTCCATTCGAATCTAACCTAATAGGTATCATATAAACTTCAATCCAAAATAATATTTCGGATCAACATGTAATGATAGGTGTCGATATGATTATTTGTGTTCTTAAAATCGGATCAATATATAAAGAACTAATCTATCAGAATTTTGTGCTACATAAACGAATTATTAACCAATGATACAAGCATGGAGTTTAGTGGTTCTTTGGTCTAAAACTAAATTCAATGAAATAGGGATCAAATAAAATTGGTTTGATGATTGTTAGAGGTCTAGAAGGCAACCATTTGTGTAAAACCCGAAAATCTAAAACATGCAAAATTACCAAAATGCCCCTGAAACTTTAAAATTTAATTAAAGCTTAATTAAAGTTCCGAATTAATCCCGAATCTCTGGAAACGAACTACAAATCAAGCAAGATAATTTTGAGGCAAGCTCTAATATTTTTACAAAGTACAAAAATATATTATTTCACCACAAAAACACTTGGGTCGAATTATTTGACATAATACATGATTATTATTAATTAAAAACTTTATAACATAAAATAAATTAAGGAAATAAGTTAAAAAGGGTAAATTGAATTGGGCCATTATGAGGGCCGGTTATTTGGCCTAATTCCCCCCCCCCCCCTCCAAATGCTCGGTCTAACCTATTTTATTTCACCCCACAAATTAATTCTCCCATTTTAACCCTAAAAATCATTAAGCCGCCACTCTCAAAAATCACCCACACCACATCCGAATTTTCTGAAGCAAAGAGGTAATTTTTTGGAGTTCTTCATAGTGCCAAGAAGGTGGGAAAAATAGCCACAAAGTCCTGGAGTCGATCGTTTGGCTGTGGTGATTTATTTGGGTCGAAAAAGTGCAACCGAGCAACAATAAATCCATAGCGTGTAATCCTTTGATCTATAATTTTTCTGGTAATTTTATAGCCTTCTCCTAATCATATATAACATGTAAAAATTATTTAAATCAAACCATGCATTGTATTTTGGCCGAATAGAAAATAATGGGTTTATAAACCCTAAAATCAAAATCGAGTTCTTATTAATTCATGCGATTTTTCCTGAACATGTAAATAATTTTCATGGGTTCTATATTCTTCATATAACATGAGAAAAATGGTGTCTTGATTTATTGAAGTCGAAATCGTGATTTATGGATTTTTGGTTATAATCGGATTTTTTATAAAAAGGGAAAAACGTGGAACAAAAATAGAACCAATCGACCTAGGGTGTTTAGTAGATGAAATCTGGTAATAATTGATGAATAATGATGATAGAATGATGGCCTAATGATGCGTGGGTTTTGCAACCTTACAACAGGTTTTACCTCTCGAGGGATCTCAAGAGGCTTACAACCCCACCAGGCAGTGTACCTGACCGATGTAGTATAGTGTAGTGGTAAGTACGGGGGATTGATCGTTCTCCACAGGGAATAGTGTTCGTTAGGTATGAAAGGCTACTCTAATTAGGTCTAAGGGTTGAGGAAGATTCTTTTTATGTTTTTATAATTTTTATGAAAGCAAGTAAAATCTCGGGTTTGAAGGAGTGGGCGGAATTAGTTGCTAGTCAACTAACCCAAATTACTACGAATGCAAATAAAATAAAATAACAAAAATGAAAATGTGGTGGAAACTAATATGTAGAGAAATGTGTTTACTTAGATTTCCTTACTCCCTAACTATCTTTTACCGGTTGATTAGTGTGTATTAGTCGCGTGGATGACGGGTGTATTCCTTAATACCATTCGTGGGGTGGCGTACGTACTTCCCCAACTCTACAAGCTCCTACTTCACTCCTATGTCGAGCCGGCTAGGAAGCTCCTAACATGGGATCACTAGAATTCGCTTGTGCATTAAATACAACCATAAAAACCTTTAGTACGCATTTGGTTCATGTTTCTTAAGACGTTCAAGCAAGTTACCGAATAGGAAGTTAGCCAGTTTTCTTAAGCCTAACATAGATAAACAATCATCCAATACAACTAATAACACACTAATAACCAATAATCAATAGCTAGGTTTCATTAGATCTAAGCAAACACAAGATAAATCTAGCCTAACATGTTAAACAAAAGACAAGAATAAGATAGAATCAAACAACACATAGACATATTGCATGATTAATTGATAACTTATCTTCAATGTAACATGGAAGATCTCAAGGCAAAAAGCCTTGAAAAAGAAGCTAAAATCGTCTTAGGGTTTTCTCCCAAAATTCCACACACTAAGTTCCACCCTTATGACAAAAAATTAGAAAACTATATATAGATTTTTACATCTGACGGCGTCACCTTATGGAGTGTGACGCCGTCACCTCGCCGCTTCTAGGGTTCCCGGATGACCTTCTTGACGCCGTCCCTCTTTAGCTCTCCAAAATCCGTTCTGGCTTATCAAGGCTTGACGCCGTCGAACCTTGAACGTGACGCCGTCCCTCTTTGATTTAAGCCGTGACGCCCTTGATCAGGTTAAAGCGTGACGCCGTCAGAATTCACATGCTATTTTCACTGGCTTATCATGAGTAAATTTCACGTCCACCTTTTCTTGCCAAGGCATGACGCCGTCCAGAGTAAATTGTGACGCCGTCAAAGGTAACTTTTGGCCGATTTTTGAGACTTTGCCGTTTTCTTCACTTTTATGCTCCAAAAACGTCCAAAATGCCTCCTTTTCCAGATTTCTCCTCAAAAGTACCTAAAATGACAAAAGAAACGATTTAGGGCGATATTTGATCAAATAAATACGATTTAGGGCTTAAATGACCCCTTAAAAGCGGTACACTTTTCGCTTCATCACCTAATGATTGAGATTACTAGGGTTTGATTTTGTTAGTGTTTTATAAAAACCGATTGGATAAATAATTAGTTAAGGGTGTGTTTTGTAATTATTAAAACTTGTGGGATATTTTTGTAACATTTTATGGACCTGGGAGAATATGTAAAAATTATAACATGAGGGTCTTATTTGTAATTTTGGCAAGATAATGATTTAATTTGTAAATTATAAGTCGAATTGAAAATAAATAAAAATGAGGGACTAAATATGTAATTTCTGGAAACTTGGTGCTGTTTTGAGTAATAAATTATATTCAAGGGGTTATGTGTAATTTTGGTAAATTAATGGCTTGATATGTAATTATTAATAATTAAGGATTGAAATTGTAAATTAAAGGGCTAAATATGTAACTTTGATAACTCGAGGGACTTGATGTGTAAATTGTGAATGTTTAAGGGTGTGTTCGTATAACATGTTGAAATAAGTGTTCATTGTGTAAAAATTGGGAAGTTAAGGGTTTAATGTGTAATTATAAATACCATAAGGATTAAAATGTAACTTATGTAATTCCAAGGGTATAAAATGTAAATTATGAAATCTAAAGGACTAAAGGTGTAATTCTGGATAACTTGAGAGTGAGAATGAGTTAATGGTGATATTTTCATTTTAAACCTTGAACTTTGGCAAATTTACACTTATAACCCTGAACTATGAAAAACTTGTCATAACTAACCCTGAACTTGTGTAACTTGTTAAAATGAATATTACTTCTATAATAAGCTAATTAAAGACTTGACTTGAATTATATCACTTGAATCTTGCTAAATATGGTAACTTACTAATTATGGAAACCTGCTAAAAATAGAAAGTTGCTAAAAATAGAAGTTACTTATAATGGGAAGATAACTGAACCCCTTTCGTATTTCTGTCTTCTACTCCTTTAGGTTCAAGAAGGGAGTGATCTTGATCCCTGTCAGCTACTCTTGTGTTTGTGCTTGCTATTTGAATAAGGTACAGATATTCTGCTCTTCTTGTAAAGAGCCTTCGTCTCATTTCTGATGCCTGATTCATTGTTATGTTTCCCTTGTATTGTGAACCATATATTTGGACCTTTGCTTTAACCTTTGTCTTGAACCTTGTCATAAACCTGAACTTGAACCTTGATACACTTGATATGAACCATTTGACTTGAACCTTGATACACTTGATATGAACCATTGGACTTGAACCTTTGACTTGAACCCTGCTATGACACTTGACATGACTTATTGAACCCTGATAACCTGGATAATTAAGACCTTGGGTACTTGAAGGTTCATAGGATTTTACATCCACTTTTTAGTTATATATATATGAAGAGGGTTTTGAATATTTCCTTAAAAGACTATTATTATGAAACTGTTCTAACGATCATTTTATTAAAACCATGTGAAAAGGATTTTTCTTATAATAAACTATTATGAACCTTCTAGTATTTGACCTTCCTGATATTGACCTCCTGATAATGAACCCCTGCATTTATCTCCTGTCTTAAACCCTGATATGAATCCTGATATGAACTCTGATATGATACCTGACATTTGATACCTGAGACTTGACACCCGAGACTTGATACCTGACCTTGACCCACAGTTTGAGACTACGAGCCACCCACTAGGCATGAGGGTTTCATGTCCATGTCATTGATGCACAGGTGGCATGACTCTAGGGCAGGAGAGTGATGTCCTGTCCCGTCCCCGACCTGATTTGATTTGTTATGTAGAGGAAGACCCTGTGGCCTGCGGGGGCGCATGGATGCATCCTAGACCTGTTCTGATTTGTTATATTTCCTGTTATATCCTGGTGACTGACGAGTGTGTGCGATACACGTCTTTCACACCCCTGGGAGTTCGCGACTCCAACCCCTGGAGGTATCCCCTCACCCTGTTTCCTGGTATGCTGAGGTCACCCCTCCATACACCCTGATATATGTGATGTGATTTGATATGATTTGGGCTCGTAGAGGATTTCTGTTCTCCTGAAACCTTGTAACCTTATGACCTGTTACTTGACCTGTTATTTGACCTGACACTTGACCTGACATTGGACCTGATTTGTTTTGACTTGGGATTTTGGTGGGTTCTGGCTTCATTTACTTTCACCCTTGTAACCATTCTAAATTCCTGGTATGTCTGCATAACTCTTGTATTCCTTTTCCTGACTCTTGTTACTCCTGGTATTATTTCTTTTACTTTATTATCCCGTTATTACTGCTTTGTTCCGTTATATCTGTTCACTGAGCTCTCGTAGCTCAGCCGCATTTCTTTTCCTGCGGCAGGTACATTTAAGCTAGGAGCTGGGTTTTAGCTTGGGATGAGAGCAACTTGTGTGAAGTTTAGACCCTATCATTCTAGTGTGACCATTTGGATATTATTTTTGTTATGCCATTGTTTGGGCATTTGGATTCAGTTTTGTACTTCATTATTCCTGTCTTGCACATGATATAAGTCGTGTTGACTTATTTCCCCTAGATTTTAATGTTAAGGCTTCCGCTATTTTGTTTCTTGAATGCTTGTATCTGATATGAAACCATGCATTTGTGACATCTTTTCCCTTGTCGGGTTGGGGTGTTACAATTTGATTTTTAGAAATTCATATGTCAAAACTGTATTTCGGGTTATGAAAATTCAATCGTGGTTCATGACTTTTAATTTAATATCTATAACGAATTAAGACTTGAAATTTTGGCAGGATGAAATTTGGTATTTAAGTTACTTTGTGTAATTTTTGTAGATTTTTATGAGATGTTTAACCTGGGTAAATAATTACATACTTTCGGGGTGTTCCAGCAGATCCAATTCGGGTACATGTTGTGAATGTATATTTTTAGTTTGTACATGCACTACTTAATAAAATCTGGAAAAATTATGTAAAATACTTGAGACATATAGGTACATCTGGGTAAAATTATAGAATTTTATGAGCTCGTTTAGGGTGTGTTAAAAATAGATAAATTCAGATCTGTTTTCATTGTTAATTCTGAATTTAAGTAATTAATTATTTAAAACACTTATAAGCTTATTTGCCTCACTTTTAGCCTATGTGTAATGGGGCGTTAAATCCCCAAAATTTTCCCATTTAGCGCCCAATTCGCGCCCATTTCCATTACACAGGGGCGCCAATTTGCAAAAAAACCTCCTAGGCGCCATTTGATTCACGCCTTGCCCCTTGCTTGTTCCAAGAAAAATCAGACACTTTCATTTGTTTTTTTTTTTTTTGTTTTAGCGCCCTATGTCTACTACACACTATTTATTTTTTTTGCGCCCAATTTTGCCCCTTTTTTCCCCATACGATTACACATAGCCTTAGAACCAAATAAGCTATTGGTCATTTTAATAAGTGTTTAACTAATGTTTTGACTAATTTTCATATTGACCTTTAACTATGGCATAATTGCAAATGTAACCCTAATCTTTGAATAATGATAATATGAAACCCAAACTATATGAATTAAACACTAAAGCTACTAATTCGGGAAATATGACCTAATTATGACCTAATCGAATGTATGAAACCCTAATTGGAATTTAATTACTTTAAATGATCAATTAAAATGACTTGTGTAATTAGAAACCCTAATCTCACACTTACTTAATTTGGAAACACTATTTTGACTTGTAAAACTCTAAATTCTGAAATGACATCATTTTATAATTATATTAATATATGAAACTCAATTTCGACATTAATGACTTATAAACCTTTTAATGCTAATTACTATTTTTAAAAACCCTAAATTGCTTTTAAACCTAAATGTGGAAACTTACTATTTTTGGAAAGTTACTAAATATGGAAAGTTACTATTTTTGGAAAGTTACTAAATATGGAAAGTTACTATTTTTGGAAAGTTACTAAATATGGAAAGTTACTATTTTTGGAAAGTTACTAAACATTAAAACCTCCTAAATATGGAAAGTTACCTAAAATGGAAAGAAAACTAAAATGAAACCTTTATGATTATGAAATTATGAAACTTATAAGTAAACTTATGATTATGTAGATCGGGTGAAGAAGGAGTGATCATCTGCTTCCATTCATCTATTTACTTTGATTTGTGTGCTTTGATAAGGTACAGATATTCTTTCCCTTTTCAGTAGGGATATTTCTATTGATCCTATGCCTGATATGATTCCCTTATTTGACTAATGACTTTCATTGTATGATTGTCATTCTTATTGATTCATTCTGACATTTATTTAAATGTCTCTGCTATGCTATACTTATGCTCTGACATGCTTATTGAGTTACTATCTTGTTTCTCTTGCTATGCTAGATTATATTTGTTGTATGCTATGATAGATCTGTGCCTGAGCTAACCTAGTTGTGGAGGTACCATGACCATGTCTTGGATGGCACCCTAGGCATGACACTCCCGTAGAGGTGTGATAGATCTACGGCGTTCCCCCTTATGTTTATGTATTATATTGTGATCACTATTGGCCATTAATGCGTGTGTGTGCTTAGTCTAGTACTGACATACATACTTATGTTAGGGAGCGTATGGATGCATCCTAGGTTTTATGTTTATATGATTATGGTGACCAGGTGGTGTGTGCCTTACACTCCTTCTCACACTTTTATTACTTAGAGGTCTCCCCTCTTCGTATACTTGCCTTGTTTAGTATGATTTGACGGATTATGTATGTAGTTCCTATGGCACATCCTTATATGAACTTTTCCCTTATTTCATTATTCTCTTGATTCATTTCTTATCCAGTTCTCATGCATTCTTGATTCTTAGTTCTCTTTAAAATTTGTATGACTTTCATGATTATACTTTTCGTTTTGATTCTTATTCCTTCGTTGCTTATGCTTATTTACCGTTATGTTATGTTATATATATCTGTTCACTGGGCTTTTTAAGCTCAGCCGCATTTCTTTTCCTGCGGCAGGTTTTAGTTGGAAGTTGGGTTATGAGTGGAGAGTACTTTGGACTTAGAAGACTATACCTTGATAGCTATTCTGGATTAGAGATGACTAGAAGTGATTATATATTTTTTTAGACTTAGTATTTATTGAAATTCTCATTTGTAACCTTGTATTACAGATTTTCCCTTTGTAACCTTTGAAATTCTTTTGTATTAATTAAGTCATATGCTTGTGTTTGCTTTGATATGTCACCATAACGTAATACTTCTACCCTTATCGGGTTGGGGTGTTACAATTATAGTATCAGAGCACAGGCTGCGACTTATAATACATTTACCCTTGACCTGTGAAGTTTGGACCACTAAGTTTCCACTGTAGGCGCTCATAAGACAACCTTTGAGAAATTAATTTTGGATCTCCCCATAGGAACATAAGTTATAACCGGTGAGGATTGGGTAGACTAGGACATCTATGTAAGTAGCATTGCTTCCGCATCACTCTGATTCGTGCCTCTGCCTTTGAGAAATTGCTTTAGGATCTCTCCATAGGAACATAAGTTATAAGCGGTGTGGAATGGGTGCTAGTTGATTTACCAAAAGAGGCAAAGGTAATTGGCTCTAGATGGGTTTTCAAGAATAAAAGGGATGAAAGGGGCATAGTGATTAGGAATAAGGCTAGATTAGTAGCCCAAGGGTACACACAACACGAAGGTATAGACTATGATGAGGTCTTTTCTCCAGTAGCAAGACTTGAGGCAATTAGGCTTTTCTTAGCTTATGCTTCATTTTTAGGCTTCACAGTTTATCAAATGGATGTCAAGAGTGCATTTTTATATGGTACCATTGAAGAAGAGGTGTATGTCTCACAACCTCCAGGGTTCATTGATCTTGATCATCCAGAAAAAGTGTACAGAGTAGTTAAGGCTCTTTATGGCCTGCATCAGGCACCAAGAGCTTTGTATGAAACACTGGCTTCCTATTTAAAAGAGAATGGATTTCAAAGAGAAAAGATTGATCAGACACTTTTCAACAAACAGCATAAGAAGGATCTTCTGTTAGTGCAGGTGTATGTGGATGACATTATCTTTGGATCTACATGGAAGGAGATGTGTTTGGAATTTGAGAAGCTTATGCATCATAAGTTTCAGATGAGTTTCATGGGGGAACTTACATTCTTTTTGGGTTTGCAAGTTAAACAGTCATATGAAGGCATATTTATTAGTCAAGATAAATATGTTGCTGAGATACTAAGGAAGTTCAACTTTGCTGATTCAAAAATGGCAAGCACACCAATGGACTCTAAGAAGCCACTTCCTAAAGATTTAGATGGAGAAAATGTGGATGTACACACATACAGATCTATGATAGGATCTTTGATGTATCTTACATCATCAAGACCTGACATCATGTTCTCTATTTGTGCTTGTGCAAGATTTCAAGTAACTCCAAAGGTTTCTCATTTAACTACAGTCAAGAGAATTTTTAGATATCTCAAGGGTCAACCTAGGTTGGGACTATGGTATTCTTGAGAGTCACCTTTTGACTTGGTAGCATTCTCAGATAGTGATTATGCTGGGCTAGCTTGGACAGAAAGTCAACAACTAGAGGATGTCAATTCTTTGGGTGTAGACTTATCTCATGGCAGAGTAAGAAGCAAACTAATGTGGCTATTTCAACAACTGAAGCTGAATATGTTGTTGCTGCAAGTTGTTGTGCTCAAGTTCTATGGCTTCAAAACCAACTTCTTGATTATGGGTACAATTTCTTAAACACTGTCATTCATATTGATAATAGTAGTACAATTTGCATCATTAAAAATCCAGTACAACATTCTAAAACAAAACACATTGAAATTAGACATCACTTTATAAGAGACTGCAATGAGAAAAGATTAATTCAAGTTCTTAAAATTGCTTCAGAATACAACTTTGCAGATCTGCTAACAAAAGCTTTTGATGTTGGAAGGTTTCAATACTTGGTAGCAAGTATTGGAATGCTAAATCCTTAAGATTTTTAATCTGTGTGGTTTTTATATATATCTTACGTTTGTACTGATATCTTTGTAAATTGATACTGTTATTAGAACAGTTTATACTGCTAGTTCATATTTTGTTTAAACAGTTCATACTGTTGTTCATATTTTAAATACTGCTATAAGACAAATGCTATGCATTTTGTTTCTTGGTTTTGGACTAACAATTTCAGGTATGAACTTTGAGCAAAAAGGAAATTTCAAGTGAAATGGAAGCAGCAGAATGATGATATCAGTTGCTGACATAATAGGTTTATGATGGACTGAGTTTGGGAATTCTAAACAAAGATTAACATCTAAGTTAACTAATTCTTTAAAACTGCTTTCTTGAAATCTAGTTATCATATTTCACATTGAATTGATGACTTAGTTGATCAGATAGTAACTGATACAACTCACTTTCTATTTTTTTTATACTTTTAAGTATAATGAGCAAGTCTAAGGACATCTGATAGAAAGAACAGCTAGTAAAAGTGAATCTAACACTTGTGTTAGAGGTAATAATTGCTATGAGCTGGAAACCCTGTCAAGAAAGCCTTTTGAATAGGTTTATCTTTACACATGCAGTTATTTATAACTGAAAAACATTGGTTCTCACACAACCAGAGGTTGCTTTAAACCGAAATCTTGATTAAGTGTTTGTTACACACTTAATCCCTTCAAAATGGTTGAAAGCAGTATGAGTTTTAATAATAAAATCATGAACATACTGCTCAGTCAAAAGTTTCTTAAAAAGGATTTTCAAAAGGACTCAGTAAAACCATCCATTGATGGATAATGAGTCAATGCCCCATGAATCACCTCTCATAGGAGTTAACACACCTAGAAGTGATGAGGGCAGCAAATTAAACTCTTAAGGAATTGATGGCTTCATGTACAACATTGTCTGATAACAAATTCACATTGGTAGATCAGATGATGGGGAGAGAAATATTTTGGTACATTGTGAGAGATCTTCCAAACAGGGGAGGAAATGTTATTTGCATCTCAGGGGAGGAAATGTCTCAGGGGAGGAAATAAATCCAAAGAAGGAAGATTAACCAATGAAAGGGAGGAAAAGACAAGAGCATACAAGATGATGACATGGAGGTTGAAAATGACAAGAACAGAGCTGATTCTGGAGTATTATATATATTCAGAAGGGATGAAGCATTCCAAAGGAGAAAGTTCTATCTAGGTCAAACGGAGAAAAGTTTCAATTTCAATTCACTACATTTGTTCAACACTTGCAAAGGCATGCTGATAGATGATTTCACTTGTTGAAACAAGCATCCAAGATACACAGCACCATTGCCTCTTATAATTCCTCCATCCAAGGAAATTGTACCATCTTTTAGGTATTGAATGAAGCCTGAAGATTGGTTTTTGATATTGTTAAAGTCAAAGTAAATGGCAGATGAGCTACTGAGAAAGATATTCAATCTCACAGAACAAAAGAAAATTCAGTCCAAGGGTCTGACTATGAAGTATTTGCAAGATCTTCACAATCATGATTTAATTCAGAAGAAACATGATGATTAGAGAATTCACATGTTTAGGGGAGGATTGTTGGGAATTAAATGTTCTGAAGATTAAGTATCAAGAATTACAAGTGTTGAAGGTTAGTACTGCTGAGAAGAATACTCTAACAGTTCCAACTGCTAGTGTATATTTAAGAACTGTTCAAGTTATAACTAACTGTACTAACTGAAGTTAGTATTGGTAGTATAAAGTAGGTATTGCTAGTCGATACTGCTGAGTGATACCACTGCTGATTGGATAAGTATTGAAAAGATATTTGTGTACTAAAGTCAAGTATATACGGTAGATAATATCTTTGGACAAAGTGATCAGTAACAAGTTGTGTACACAGATACATGTTGTATCTTATGTACTGACACACTCAAGATAAGTTAGCAAGTAGTTTGATAAGACTTAACAATATTGGAAAGATCTTTCTTGATATATAAAAGAAAGATCTTAGTCTAGATATATGAGCGACTAAGAGTGAATTAATTAAGTGTTTAGAACATAACTCTTAAGAACATAGAACAAACACAAATATCACAAGATATAGAAATATAAGATTCAAGGTTTTGTAACCCTAGTGATAGTAAAGATCACTCATATTATCTTGAATAATATTGAATCTTTTGGTGATAACATTGCATGTTCTTTGTTCATTATACACAAAGCATAACTGTTCCATTTCCATAACACAAATAACCTTCTAAGTGTGATTAAGTAAATTCCGCGTACTTGATCATATTAACTCAACTTATCACATACACAAAGCAACAAAGGTTTAACCACCTTACCAGTGTATCGAATCCTCTCAAATTCTTCCCGTAAACCTAAAAAAATCATATTTAAATTGAAGTTTTTTTCCGAAAACAACATCAATATGCTATTTTTGAGGGGGAGAAAAACAAAAGTAATCAAAATATGGTAACATACATGTGGAATCTCGTATGAGCTCGACTCAGATTTAACCCATGAATTGATGAAACTCAAATGTTAGTAATCGAAAGTACTTGACCTGGACGGGTAATAATTTCAAGTTGGTTTATCCAGTGATGTAAGCGTGTCTCGAATAGGACTTGTCTGAGTAGAGTGTACCGTGTCGAGAAACTTTCCTAGAACATGACCAGGCCGGGTAATAATTTAAAGCTAGTCTAACTAGTGATGTAAGCGTGTCTCGAATCAGTCTTGTTCACTGAAAGTGGATCAATTCAAAAAGTGCAAACTCCACCCAACATGTGCAAATTTATTAAAATACTTATGAGCACATGTGAAGGGGGAGTATTTCAAAAAATGAAAAACTCTCAAGGTGTTAACAAAATATGTTTTATAATCATAAACACTTTGAGAAAATTTTCAAATTAATGGTTTATGGCAACATAGGATAGTCATGGAGTTGTAAGGTGACTAAGGTCAGGAAATAAGTCATGTGATCCGCCAGAACCAGAGGGATCTACCCATGGACAATACCAATAGTATTGTACTAGAAGTCCTTAGGTATGATTGAAAAAAGGAGTAAAGAATGAAAGGAGAAAGAAGGGGTTGAAGAATTAAAAAGAAAAGTTATGAAAAAGGGTGAAAAGAAATAGCCCTCCAAAAGATCAACCTTAGGGCAGAAACCGGGTTCAATTCATATGCTACTGGTTGTTACTAAGGTGACACCGGTATTGAAGACAATGACGTCATGGACCCAGTGACGCATTGCACTTAACCTTCTAAGCTACTCAAGTTCTCTTAAAAGGACTTGTTTTATTTCTCACGGAGAACCCTGCTTAATCAATCAACCTTTCACTCCGAAATGTGTTGATATTGAAAAGGAGGCAATCTGCTCCATGCCTCCAACGACTTAAACCAAAACGCACTTAATCGTGTCTAGAGCCATGAGATTCAACAAAAAATCTCTTAGGAACACTTAATATTTCTACACTGGTTGTTCAACATTATGGACACCAGTTGTAAATAACAATAGTCCTACGCAGATCTTAGCAATCTGCCAAGAACATTCATGAGGGAATTCACAATTATGATTCTCAGTGATTAAATGGAAATTCCTGCCAGGGTCAACATCAAACAGCCCTGACAGCAGGTTACTTCGGTAATCCCTTGTGGGTTACGCTTAGTGTCCGCGGTGGTTTCAAACGGTCTACAGTTGTGGAGTGATACTTCAGTATACTTCAGTGGCTCACTTGAATCGTTGATATACTTTTATATATCTGTGTAAGCCCTCTCAAGGGTATCCAATTCAGGAACGGCCTTGGTAAAGATTAGAGAAAGTTTTCACACTATGCTGTTAATGATCTCAAAGTCCGAACCTGTAAGTGCCAGATGCTTTATTGCTAACTGTTTCCATTCAGGTACTTGTGGAGACCGAGAGTTCTATCACCACCATTACCATCATCAACATTATATCAGTTTCAACATGCTCATACAAACATCACAAAGAAAGTTCTCACAAAGATCAAAGCAAAGCAAAGTTCAAAGAAAGATTCTACGTCATGTTGAAGAATCTACAAAGTTCAAAGACAAAGATCAAAGCTAATGAATTGAGAGCTAAGTGAGCATGATAACCCAAAGTCAAAAGACGTATGAGCATGTTGGAAAGGGGTAAAGACACCAGAGACAATGATGTTGATAAAAGGCAGATAACACCATCACTTGATCACAACAACAACAACAAAGAACAAAGAACAGAGATGTAAAGTTTTTGAAGATGTATAAAGCCATAAAAGTCAAAGTCAAAGAAGCAACAAAGACGTCAACCAACCTATGATGACCAACCCTTAGGGGGAGATTGTTGGGAATACGTTTTATTATTATTATTATCAAGTGTCGGTCATTAGTTTTGTAATAGGTTGCTATATTATTTAGTCTCATATGTTTGTCTATTTAGACTTAAGTCCATAGGCCTTGTGTTTAAGCCCATTCGTACGAAATGAAGGATACTAGGGGTGTTGCCCTAGTCCTTCCCTATATATATCACATGTAAGACAACATTATATGTGTTGGTTATTTTCATTACCTATACTAAACCTTTGTTCATCTATTTCTCATATTGAAGTAATCATCCATCTATCATCTCTATCTCATTTCTATACTTGTGTGTTTACATTATGGTGACCTAACAAAGATAAAGTACTCACCAAAGATCAAAGCAAAGTTCAGTTATGAAAGATTCTACGTCAAAGTCAAAGAATCGACAAAGCAAAGAGACAAAGATCAAAGTGAAGTAAAGAGAACCTCACAAATATGAAGATTCAAAGTAAAAAAGAAGTATAAGCATGTCGGATGAAGAAATAAAGCAACCAAATCCAAAGACGTTGATGAAAGGCAGACCACAACATTATCACATCACAAAGAACATATAACAACCCATAATTTTCATCAATATAATTTCCACTACAATATCTATATAAGGTATTTTCACGGGAAATTTTTTGCTTCATTTCATTCCAACTATGTAGAGTAACTTACATAGCCCACTAGACGTGCTCACACAACTACCAATGCCAAATAACTCTATGTTTACTTCATGTAAACCTCCTAGTACGTCAAGTCTATTTACAAAAATTATTTTATCAACTATACTATTAATCTAACTTACTATATCTAACATTCTACAAAAACAAGCCCTATATGTTTACGGTTATTTCTAAAACCCTAATTTCAAGTTAAAACTAGTTTGAAAGTGTTCAAGACTTAAGTATAAGTTATCCTAGCTACATTTTCCTTCCTAAACTTTAGTACAACCACTTAAAGGCCAATGTACAAGCCTTTTAAGCTTAAAACCCAAATTAGGTTATTTAAGTGCCTAAACCATGTTTAAACCTTACCAACACTTTAGCACAAGGTACAAATCCATGATGCATGATTCCTAAACCCTAAACTTAATCCCTAAATCATTTATAAACCCTATTCCTAACATTAAACCTTAATCTAAAACCCTAAACTAACCTAAACCTATTCGAAACCAAACATAGGTTTTTACTTAAAAACTAAGCAAGCAACCTTCCACCACCTTGCTTGCCTACTTAGCACCTTAAGCAGCCTACCTAGCACCACTATCACCACCTTGTCACCTCCCTTGGCCTCTAAGGAGGTCTCATCACCTCCTTGTTGTCGCAACCTTACCATGACCACACAACACCCTCAACCACTCCTAGCTACTATCTTAACCCCTCCTAGTCACCACCAAGCTTCCATGAATCACCACCCTACCACCCTTGGCCACCACACTAAGTTTACTTGGTCACCAAGGGTGTTCGACCCTATAAATAGCCAAGCAAACACACCCTTTCAAAATCATCCCAAACAGCCTCACCACCTCAAAACTTTGCTCTCACTCAGTCCTAGTAGTAGTATAGAAGTCCTTAGAAGCTATTGGAAGCCAAGACCAAGCCTTGGAAGCCCTCGTCGAATAGTTCTAGTCGAGAAAACCCTAAACCTCACTTCGAACCATTTCTAGTCGAGTAAGTCATCCCACTTGTTCAATAAGCTCTCTTATGGTTTTAGAATGCTTATAAGCTTTGTTAGATCCTATATAAGTCCCTTTTTTAAGCCTTGATCACAAAACTTAGGCATTTTCTTTTTAAAACCCTAAATACATATCGATTTGGTATTTTTGGTCATAAGCCCTTTCCATAAGCTATAAGCTCTTAAAAGCTACTTATCTAGGCTTATTCTAATAATCCATAAGCTGTAAAACCCTTTTGTCATACTAAAAACACACTTTGCATGGTTTTTGGACTAGTTTTGTAACGTATTCCATGCGTAGGGGTATATATTGTAACTTTTGGAAACTTTTTAGTATAAGGGTTATTTCTGTCATTTTCATAAAATTATAATTATATGGACCTATTTTGTATAGTTTTAAAGTTAAAGGATTAGTATATATATAATTATTATATAAAGGACTAGTTTTGTAAAAGTTTATAAGTCAAGGGGATATATTGCCAATTTACAAACTTAAGGGTAAAAATGAAATATTTTTATAAATTGAAAACCTATCTTTTTAACGTAACAACGTATCACGATAAAAGGGAATTTCATGTGAGGGGTTTCATTTGGGTATACGTTTCGACGAGTTTGCTGGGTTTACGAGTTAAAGTGCCCAGGCTCCTCAAACGTTTACTACATGACCTCTGGATTATGATAGCCCGAATAGTGTTACGCTATATATATATCAATCTAGTGAATTAAATAAACATATATTTAAAAACAAAGTTTAGAAACACAGACAAACCAACTAAGACTTGACATACACTACCCCAGGTTGCGTGAGAAAGACGTCTAATATCTGAGTAACTTTGGACATCAATCAGATTTCCCTAAACTAAGGTGAGTTCGTAGCCTCACTTTTAAATGTTTTGATTATTTTATGAAAACCCGCGAGGGGGATACATGCTATAAACCATGCATATTATTATTACCCCACTTTTATATGTTTTCCAAACTCCGTGAGTTCGTAGCCTCGCTTTTAAATGTTTTGATTATTTTATGAAAACCCGCGAGGGGGATACATGCTATAAACCATGCATATTATTATTACCCCACTTTTATTTGTTTTCCAAACTCCGTGAGTTCGTAGCCTCACTTTTAAATATTTTATAAACCCGTGAGGAGGATACATGCTTTAAACCGAATAAAAGTATTTTTCTCCTGATTCATTATTGCACGAGTACCTTTACCTGCCACTATTTCCCAAATTTCATGAACCATAATCACTTGTGTGTGAATGCGAATATTATGGATAGATCTATCTGGAGTGTGACTACTCCCGTTGGTTTGCCCCTACCTAGTACCAATAGCACTATATTTGATAACAATAGGTAACTTTGGTAAGTTACCTCCCAAAAAGGACTTTAGTTCCTCAAATATCACTAAGGTGATCCCCATGTTAATGTGTTGGTGTCATGAGCTTAGTTGCAATAATAACCATTTTCCGTGATAATTGCATTCGTTGCAATTATTACAAACTATGGGTGTAACAACGGAACCCATATGAACTTATATTCAACCATCACAAACTAAAACCTATGAACTTCACTCAACCTTTGTGTTGACCCTTTTAGCATGTTATCCTAGGTAATTGAGCAACATATGGCACGGAGTGGCACTGAACTTAAGGACTTTCAAACCTGTTATCATTCAAACTCTATGTTTCACATAGATTTTGGGACCTCCTTTTGTAAAACTCTGATATTTTAATGAATGATAACTTATCTTTTCAAAATGTCTCTTTTTGAGTCATTTTATATTACTGTAACTATGTATCAAGAAGTAATACCCCAGATTTAGCTTCCGCTGCTATCTTTGAAAATGGAGGTGTTACAGATTGGTACCAGAGCCATGGTTGTAGAGAACAAGGTTAAAACCTAAACTACAACTACTTTTTCCTATTTTCAAGAAAGTCCTCAGTGCCACTGTCTTTCCCCAGAACAGTATGTGCAAAAGGTTTGCATAGCAAATAGTACATAACTATTATTCTAAATATAACTATCTTATGGTTGTTATACCATCATGTCTTCCCCCATCTATCCTATAATCGTCCCGTCCAGTTTCGATGCTCTTTCCTTTCCAAATTGTAATACCTGAAATTCTATAACATGTAAAATGACCAAATTGCCCCTGGGAATTTAAAATCTAAATAAAACATATGTAAAGCATCAAATAAATTCCAAACTTCTGACAATGAACAAGTTATGATCCCAAATAATTTTAACAACTCTATTTAACATTTATACAAGCCACAAAATTACCAAAATGCCCTTGGGCGCCAAGTAGAGATTAAATTCAAATTTTATGATTTAATTAAAGTAATTAAATGAAATTAAAAAAAAAACATTAAAATAGAAAATAAAAGCCATTAAATTTCTTAACTTAAATTCCTGAAATCATGGCCCATTTCCCCCCCCCCTAATGTCGGCATTAGCATTTATTTAGTCAATTCACATTTTCCTTTCTAAACCCTAATTGCCGATTGACACAACAACACACAAAATAATCCTCTTCTCATCCATACAAAATTCTGGAAACCAAACACTAATTTTACTGAGTTCATCACAATCCTAAGAAGCCTAGAAAAATAGCAAATCGAATTGTGGTAGCCTAGTTCAAGCGTGTTCGAATTTTTCTTGTGTCGAGTACAAAAGTGAGGTAAATACCATTTTAATTCATTCGATCATTGTAAAATTCTTTTGATAATTTTCCTGAGTTCCTCACATCATATATACTCTGTGAAAAATCATTCCAAGGTTATTGATCGCGTTTTTGGCTCGTGGAGATTTTTGGTGTCGTTTTATCCAAACCGAGAAGGGTAAATTCATAACGTGTGATCCGATCATCCTATAATCAATTTGGTATTTTTCTAGCCTTCTCCTAATCATATATAACATGTGAAAATTATTAGAATCGAACCATGCAATGTGTTTTGATCGAATGAAAAATAACGAGACATAAACCCTAATTTCGTATAACCGGACCTAACTAATTCATGCGATTTTTCTTGAGCTTGTATATAATTTTTGTGGCTTCTATAATCTTCATATAACATGAGAAAAATGGTGCCTTGATTTTTTTGAGTCGAAATCATGAATTATGGAATTAATGTATTATCGGGTTTTAGGATAAAGAAAGGGAAAATTGTGGAAAATATTGAAACCGATCGAACTAGGGTTTTGAGGTGATGAAATCTGGAAATTTACATGTTATAATGATGATAGAATGATGGTATAATGATTGGGATTATTAAGGTTTGATTTTTGATAAAGATTATGTATACCGATTTTAAATTAAAATAGTTGAGGGGCTGTTTTGTAATTTGTAAAACTTGTGGGTCATTTTTGTCATACTCTATAAATCGTGGCTGATGTAAATAAAATATAAAATAGGGGTCCTTTTTGTAAATTTTGCAACTTAGGGATTTATTTGTGAATTATATAATATATGTAATTCGATTTGGAAATAAATAAAATATAGGGACTAAAAATGTAAATACTGGAAACTTGAGGTCATTTTGAGTAAATTATAATATTAAGATGGTTCGGTGTAAGTTTGGATAATTATGGGGGCTAATATGTAATTATTTGGAATTTATGAATTAATATATATGTTTTATAATTATAGGGACTAAAAGTGTAAATATGAGAAACTAAAGGGTGAAATCGTACCATACATGAAAATAGAAGGTATATTCTGTAAATAAATTAATATAAGGGTTAGTGGTGTAACTAAAGATATTTTATGGGTTAAATTGTAAACTACGTAACTTTAAGGTTTATTTTGTAACTTTTATAGATAAAAGGTTTAAAGTGTAAATTCTGGAAAGTTGAGGATATTCTGGGTAAATAATGATATTAAAAGTATTTTGTGTGAATTTGAGTAATTATGGGCTTAATATGTAATTAATATGGAATTATGATTTAATTTATAAGTTTTGTAAACCTTAAGGGGCTAATTGTGTAAATTCTGAAACTTGAGGGGCTGGATTCGTACAATAAGTAATTCTGATGTTATATTCTGTAATTATGATAAAATAAGAGGTTGTTGGTATTTATGGAGAAGATAAGGATGTAAAATGTAAAATTATGTATTAAGGGGGTTTAAATTGTAAACTTATAAACTAAGGGGTATAAAGGGTAATTTTGGTAAACTTGAAGTATTCAGGTCGTACACTTTGGTAAATGAAGGTTTAAAATGAATGAATATGATAACTACATGGTTGACTCTTAACTTTGGAAGAATTACATTTGAAACCCTAAACTATGCAAGCTTGACACATTTAACCCTAAACTGTTATAGTTTGCTAAAGTCAACCCTAAATACATAAAGAGACTAAATGAATGACTTAACTAAATCATAATACTTAAATCTTACTCATTATAGAAATCTGCTAATTTTGGAAACTTACTAAATAAGGAAACTTTCTAAAAATGGAAACCTGCTAAAAATAGAAAGTTACTTAATATGGAAATGGGATCGTTAGTAATCATGTCTTTACTCCTCTAGGTGTGAAGAGGGAGTAGTCCTGTGCTCTTGATCATCTTATTCAGTAGTTTCATTTGTCAGCAATAAGGTACAGATATTCTGCCCTTCTTTAGTAAGGTGCCTTCGTCTCATTTCTGATTTCTGATTCACTGCCATGTTCTTTGATTCTGTGAACCTTTCTGTTTTCTTTCATGATATTATGAACCTTTGACATGACCTTCTGTTATGAACCTTTATGATATTAAACCTTTCTGATACATGACCTTTCTGTTATGAACCTTTCTGATATTAAATATTTCTGATATATGACCTTTCTGACATGGAACCTTTATGGTATGAACCTCTGATATGAACCTCTGATATGAACCTCTGATTATGAACTCTGATATTCTGAAATGGAATTTGACTTATGAAACTAAATTAAATACTGGATACATGATACTTGACCTTGACCCACAGTTTGATACTACGAGCCACTCACTAGGCATGAGGGTTTCATGTCCATGTCAGTCGATGCACCGATGGCATGACTCTAGGGCAGGAGAGTGATGACCTGTCCCGTCCCTTTTCTGTATTTTATTTGGTGTGTTGGGAGTTATGGCCACCAGGGGCGTATGGATGCATCCTAGATTTGTTTCTGTATTATGTTCATGTTATGATATGTTATGATATGCATGGTGACTGATGGTGTGTGCGATACACGTCTTTCACAACTCTGGGAGCTGATCACTCCATATTTCTGATTTCTGGGATTAGTGAGAGGAACATCTCTCTGCATGGCGGTATGATTATGATTTCATGTTCATGTTTCTGGGCTCGTAGAGGATTACTGTTTTCCATGCACCTTATAGACTTATGACCTTCACCTTTCATTACTGACACCCTATGACATGATTCTGGACTTATCTTTGTACTGGGCTTGGTATGTTTGGGCTTGATGGGATCTTTTGATTACTTCAATATTACTCATGATACTATCCATGTTTTCTGATATCTCTGTATAACCTTCATATTTCTTCTCATCTATTATTACATCATGTACGATTCCTTCCATTTTCCCTATTTCATTATATTTGTTTGTTACCGTTATATCTGTTCACTGAGCTCGTGTAGCTCAGCCGCGTTTCTTTTCCCGCGGCAGGTATTTAAGCTAGGAGCTGGGGTATGGCTTTTGGGAAGAGTGCAACTGAGTGAAGCTTTGTTTTTAGTTGGATTATTTCACCATTTGGATTTTGTTATGTACTTCATCATTTCTGTTTTATCTTTGTAATTAAGTCATGTTGACTTATTGTTGGATTATGTATTTGACTTCCGCTATTTTTGGTTTATGGATACTATGTTGTTCTGATATGAAACCATATATTTGTGATACCTTTACCCTTGTCGGGTCGGGGTGTTACAATTTATGGTATCAGAGCCAGGTTTCCGAAACCCGTTGGCTTAGGCCTTTGACCTGTGAGGATTGGGTAGACATTAGGTTTTCCTTTCGCGTACTCTTTTCCTTATTCTGCTCTGTCACATTTTGTTTCATCTTACTAATCGTCTTCATAATTCTATAGATGGTTAACACTCGTCACCAAGAGTATAACAGTGGAGATGGTGAAATCCCCAATCTGGAGGCTATGGTGGCTAATGCTGTAGCAAGTCTGCTACCAGGCCTTAACACTGAGGCGGTGATCAACTGGCTTATCAGTGGTGGAGCGGGTCCATCTGGGGGTGCTGGCAGTTCTTCTGGTGGTGGGGGCCGACCCACTACTATTAATGGGTGGCTGGAGAGTTTAAATAAACTCAAGCCGTTGTCCTTCACTTCTGCTGCTACTCCTCATGCGGCAGAAGACTGGATCACCCACATGGAGAAACTGTTTGAGGTGCTAGGTTGTGAAGACGGGTTCAAGACTCGTCTGGCTGTGTTCAAGTTAGAGGGTGACGCGCTTAACTGGTGGAAAGCGCACAAAGAAGCTAAGGGTGGTGATGCATATGTTCTTGGGTGTTCTTGGGCTGAGTTTTGTACCACGTTCTATAATCGGTACTTCCCTGTTTCCGAGCCGCAGAGATTCATTAGGGAGTACAACACCATCTCTCAGCTAGATTCTGAAAATGCTGGGCAATATCTGGAGCGGTTTCAGAGATTAGTCAGTTTTGTGGGTCCGCTTGCTGGGGATGCTAAGCAGCAGGCTAGACAATTCAAGTGGGGACTCAAGAGGTGGGTACTAGACCGCATACTAAATGATGAGTTTCGAGACCCGGCAGAATGTTGCGACGCAGCTCGCAATATCGAGATATTTCATCAGGGATCTGGGTATAAGAGGAACAGAGATGGGGATAGGATTCAGACTCAGGTTCAGACCAGGGATTTTAAGGGCCGGAATGACAGGAGTTATGATTCTAGTGGACAGGGGGATCGACGATACGACCATCAGGGTCAGGCTGGCAGGAACTATGATCAGAGGAGGCCGGATACGAGGGGCCAGGATTCCAGGTTCAATACTAGGCAAGGAGATGATCGCTCGGGGCGCAACAACAGTCAGGAACAGTGGAGAGATCATACTACTAGGGGACATCAGCAGAGCAGGGCTTCGAGATTTGGTACTCAGGGAGGTTCATCTGAAGGTTCATTTCCTTACGCTATCTGTACTACATGTGGGAAACGCCACCCTGGAGAGTGTCGTCGGGCTTATGGGACCTGTTTTAGGTGTGGATCTTCTGAGCATCAAGTGAGGGATTGTCCCAAGTTTGGAGGTTACAACGACAACAATAAGAGTGCCAAGGACAACAAGCCAGCTCAGTGAGGAGACCGTTTTCACAAATTGCTATTTTTTTTTTCATTCCGTTTGTTTGGATATTTTGATACCTATGGTCTCTTTTGCGATTATGATACATTTGATGCTTTATTAATTTCTCGTATGGATATTTTGAATTCTAAATTAATAATTTTATTCTATGTTGAGTTTTGAGGTTTTGATTTGATTTGTTCACTCTGAGAATTCTTATGATCATGGTACGATGAGCGAAACCGATGGTGTTCTTCACTTCTGATCTACTTTAATAGGTTTACTCTATTCGTTTGTTCCCATTATCTTCGATAAGATCCGTTCTGCTAAATTATTCCAAGCCATCCGTGAGTAAGGCTTATCTGATCTGGTATGTCCTGTTTCGTTTCTGTCCTATTGTTCTCTTCTATGTCCTTGCAAATTTCGAGGACGACATTTTTCTGTTAGTGGGGAAGAAGTTGTAATACCTGAAATTCTATAACATGTAAAATGACCAAATTGCCCCTGGGAATTTAAAATCTAAATAAAACATATGTAAAGCATCAAATAAATTCCAAACTTCTGACAATGAACAAGTTATGATCCCAAATAATTTTAACAACTCTATTTAACATTTATACAAGCCACAAAATTACCAAAATGCCCTTGGGCGCCAAGTAGAGATTAAATTCAAATTTTATGATTTAATTAAAGTAATTAAATGAAATTAAAAAAAAAACATTAAAATAGAAAATAAAAGCCATTAAATTTCTTAACTTAAATTCCTGAAATCATGGCCCATTTCCCCCCCCCCCTAATGTCGGCATTAGCATTTATTTAGTCAATTCACATTTTCCTTTCTAAACCCTAATTGCCGATTGACACAACAACACACAAAATAATCCTCTTCTCATCCATACAAAATTCTGGAAACCAAACACTAATTTTCCTGAGTTCATCACAATCCTAAGAAGCCTAGAAAAATAGCAAATCAAATTGTGGTAGCCTAGTTCAAGCGTGTTCGAATTTTTCTTGTGTCGAGTACAAAAGTGAGGTAAATACCATTTTAATTCATTCGATCATTGTAAAATTCTTTTGATAATTTTCCTGAGTTCCTCACATCATATATACTCTGTGAAAAATCATTCCAAGGTTATTGATCGCGTTTTTGGCTCGTGGAGATTTTTGGTGTCGTTTTATCCAAACCGAGAAGGGTAAATTCATAACGTGTGATCCGATCATCCTATAATCAATTTGGTATTTTTCTAGCCTTCTCCTAATCATATATAACATGTGAAAATTATTAGAATCGAACCATGCAATGTGTTTTGATCGAATGAAAAATAACGAGACATAAACCCTAATTTCGTATAACCGGACCTAACTAATTCATGCGATTTTTCTTGAGCTTGTATATAATTTTCGTGGCTTCTATAATCTTCATATAACATGAGAAAAATGGTGTCTTGATTTGTTTGAGTCGAAATCATGAATTATGGAATTAATGTATTATCGGGTTTTAGGATAAAGAAAGGGAAAATTGTGGAAAATATTGAAACCGATCGAACTAGGGTTTTGAGGTGATGAAATCTGGAAATTTACATGTTATAATGATGATAGAATGATGGTATAATGATTGGGATTATTAAGGTTTGATTTTTGATAAAGATTATGTATACCGATTTTAAATTAAAATAGTTAAGGGGCTGTTTTGTAATTTGTAAAACTTGTGGGTCATTTTTGTCATACTCTATAAATCATGGCTGATGTAAATAAAATATAAAATGGGGGTCCTTTTTGTAAATTTTGCAACTTAGGGATTTATTTGTGAATTATATAATATATGTAATTCGATTTGGAAATAAATAAAATATAGGGACTAAAAATGTAAATACTGGAAACTTGAGGTCATTTTGAGTAAATTATAATATTAAGATGGTTCGGTGTAAGTTTGGATAATTATGGGGGCTAATATGTAATTATTTGGAATTTATGAATTAATATATATGTTTTATAATTATAGGGACTAAAAGTGTAAATATGAGAAACTAAAGGGTGAAATCGTACCATACATGAAAATAGAAGGTATATTCTGTAAATAAATTAATATAAGGGTTAGTGGTGTAACTAAAGATATTTTATGGGTTAAATTGTAAACTATGTAACTTTAAGGTTTATTTTGTAACTTTTATAGATAAAAGGTTTAAAGTGTAAATTCTGGAAAGTTGAGGATATTCTGGGTAAATAATGATATTAAAAGTATTTTGTGTGAATTTGAGTAATTATGGGCTTAATATGTAATTAATATGGAATTATGATTTAATTTATAAGTTTTGTAAACCTTAAGGGGCTAATTGTGTAAATTCTGAAACTTGAGGGGCTGGATTCGTACAATAAGTAATTCTGATGTTATATTCTGTAATTATGATAAAATAAGAGGTTGTTGGTATTTATGGAGAAGATAAGGATGTAAAATGTAAAATTATGTATTAAGGGGGTTTAAATTGTAAACTTATAAACTAAGGGGTATAAAGGGTAATTTTGGTAAACTTGAAGTATTCAGGTCGTACACTTTGGTAAATGAAGGTTTAAAATGAATGAATATGATAACTACATGGTTGACTCTTAACTTTGGAAGAATTACATTTGAAACCCTAAACTATGCAAGCTTGACACATTTAACCCTAAACTGTTATAGTTTGCTAAAGTCAACCCTAAATACATAAAGAGACTAAATGAATGACTTAACTAAATCATAATACTTAAATCTTACTCATTATAGAAATCTGCTAATTTTGGAAACTTACTAAATAAGGAAACTTTCTAAAAATGGAAACCTGCTAAAAATAGAAAGTTACTTAATATGGAAATGGGATCATTAGTAATCATGTATTTACTCCTCTAGGTGTAAAGAGGGAGTAGTCCTGTGCTCTTGATCATCTTATTCAGTAGTTTCATTTGTCAGCAATAAGGTACAGATATTTTGCCCTTCTTTAGTAAGGTGCCTTCGTCTCATTTCTGATTTCTGATTCACTGCCATGTTCTTTGATTCTGTGAACCTTTCTGTTTTCTTTCATGATATTATGAACCTTTGACATGACCTTCTGTTATGAACCTTTATGATATTAAACCTTTCTGATACATGACCTTTCTGTTATGAACCTTTCTGATATTAAATATTTCTGATATATGACCTCTCTGACATGGAACCTTTATGGTATGAACCTCTGATATGAACCTCTGATTATGAACTCTGATATTCTGAAATGGAATTTGACTTATGAAACTAAATTAAATACTGGATACATGATACTTGACCTTGACCCACAGTTTGATACTACGAGCCACTCACTAGGCATGAGGGTTTCATGTCCATGTCAGTCGATGCACCGATGGCATGACTCTAGGGCAGGAGAGTGATGACCTGTCCCGTCCCTTTTCTGTATTTTATTTGGTGTGTTGGGAGTTATGGCCACCAGGGGCGTATGGATGCATCCTAGATTTGTTTCTGTATTATGTTCATGTTATGATATGTTATGATATGCATGGTGACTGATGGTGTGTGCGATACACGTCTTTCACAACTCTGGGAGCTGATCACTCCATATTTCTGATTTCTGGGTTTAGTGAGAGGAACATCTCTCTGCATGGCGGTATGATTATGATTTCATGTTCATATTTCTGGGCTCGTAGAGGATTACTGTTTTTCATGCACCTTATAGACTTATGACCTTCACCTTTCATTACTGACACCCTATGACATGATTCTGGACTTATCTCTGTACTGGGCTTGGTATGTTTGGGCTTGATGGGATCTTTTGATTACTTCAATATTACTCATGATACTATCCATGTTTTCTGATATCTCTGTATAACCTTCATATTTCTTCTCATCTATTATTACATCATGTACGATTCCTTCCATTTTCCCTATTTCATTATATTTGTTTGTTACCGTTATATCTGTTCACTGAGCTCGTGTAGCTCAGCCGCGTTTCTTTTCCCGCGGCAGGTATTTAAGCTAGGAGCTGGGGTATGGCTTTTGGGAAGAGTGCAACTGAGTGAAGCTTTGTTTTTAGTTGGATTATTTCACCATTTGGATTTTGTTATGTACTTCATCATTTCTGTTTTATCTTTGTAATTAAGTCATGTTGACTTATTGTTGGATTATGTATTTGACTTCCGCTATTTTTGGTTTATGGATACTATGTTGTTCTGATATGAAACCATATATTTGTGATACCTTTACCCTTGTCGGGTCGGGGTGTTACCTTTACAAATATTCTTAACTATACATCAGTTTCACCGGACTATTTCCCCGTTACTCCGGGAAACATCTCTCCTGACTCTTCGAAAGATTCTAGGAATAATGTAAATTCACTAGCCTCTCTGAGCTTCTCACCTTTTCTCGATAATTCATATCTGCGAAATATACACGAATGCTACGCTAAAGCATCATATATTCCCCGCCAGCTCCTATTACCTTACCCACTGTTTTGCCTCTATCTCTAGTACTACCCTCACCACTATTAAATCCCTGAGATTTCTTTGTTCCCGAGGGATTTTTGTCACCTAAGAAACAAGTCCATTCCCTATTTTCCTTCTCTACTGATTCTTCTGCCCCACCTAAGAATCTTTTGGAACCCACTCCATGAGCTTGACTAAACTAGATTTTTCTCCCTTACACATGCGACAATTAGTC
The DNA here is from genome assembly GCA_021014915.2 of Artemisia tridentata subsp. tridentata. Taxonomy (NCBI): domain Eukaryota; kingdom Viridiplantae; phylum Streptophyta; class Magnoliopsida; order Asterales; family Asteraceae; genus Artemisia; species Artemisia tridentata. Next base: position 368,257,750 of record CP139507.1, read on the forward strand.
TAAATCTCTATCTTTTCAGCTTCTGTTTCAAATCCAACTACGAGACATATGGCATAAATAACAACGCTTGTCAAATTTTAGGTATGAAAAGTTATTTATGACATAACACAGTTGTGATTTTATCCCCTATTGTTTCATGATATCATGGTTGTCTAACCTATTTCATGTATTACGACTTCTCATGTGCTCTATCTTTATAAACCCATGAGTACTATGAGTCCTTTACCATCAAATTTTCCTCATACCTTTGTATATGACTCCACCTACACTCCCTAGAAACACTGAGCCTCCTATTGAATCACCCCCTCCCCATCTTCAAATCTTCCTCAAGGTAATATCAAAGGATGGATATTACCTTATCAAACTAAATATCTATGTCGGAATTTTCATAATCCTCATTATGACCGACTTGTGATATCTTTCTTATCCCGTACTATCCGTCAAATGTTGATAGAATGACACCCACGAGATTGTCAACGTCTGCTGCTCCAGCCATGACTCAGGATGCCATCCGGCAACTAGTTACTGACAGTGTGACTGCGGCACTAGAATCCCGAGCTGCTAACATGGCTAACGCAAATAGAAACCCTGAGCCGAGAGAAATTCCTGTAGCGAAGAAGAGTAGCTACAAAGAGTTCATGAGCTGTCAACCTTTCAATTTCAAAGGTATAGAAGGCGCTGTTGGACTAATCTGCTGGTTCGAACGGAGCGAGTCAGTATTCTCTCGTAGTAACTATACTGAGGATTGCAAAGTGAAGTTTGCTACCGGTACACTTACTGAAGAAGCTCTATCTTAGTAGAACTCATTTTCCCAACCGATGGGAATTGAGGAAGCTTATAAAATCACCTGGACTGAATTCAAGAAGCTCTTGATAAAGAAGTATTGTCCCCGAACTAAGATCAAGAAGATGGAAGATGAATTTTACCATCTGATTCTAAAATGAAATGATCTCAAGACTTATGTGAGAAAATTCCAGGAATTGGCAACCTTATGTCCTACTATGGTGCCAGATTCTGAGAAACTCACAGAAGCCTTCATTGGAGGATTGCCTCAAAGTATTGAGGGAAATGTTACCGCTTCAAAGGCCCAAACTTTGGAGGATGCCATTAACATAGCCCAGAGGCTAATGGATCAGGTAACAAAGCAAAATTCTGTGCAAGAAACCAATAATCACAAACGAAAGTTTGATGATAGAAGAAACACCACCGATAATAACATCTACCCCAATGATCGCGACGACAATAACCACCCCAACGATCGCAACAATAAAAACTACCAAAATATCCTCAACAAAACCACCCTAATAGAGAACAGGGGGTATGTTGGAACCCTTCCCTTGTGTAAAAGATGCACTCTGCGTCACCTAGGACCTTGCACGATCTGGTGGAGCATTGTCCACCATATAGGTCATCAAACCAGGAACAGTAGAAACAAAGGATCAGCCACTGAAAGAAACTGAAACGACGTCGTAAGAACGATAAGATCTAGTTCGTGCTAAGTATTCCTATCTATTTCCAAACAATTCTACTCTTACTTTCAACTAAAATCTCGAGACGAGATTTTTCTCTTAGGGGGGAAGACTATAACAACCCGTAATTTTCATCAGTATAATTTCCACTACAATATCTATATAAGGTATTTTCACGAGAAATTTTTTACTTCATTTCATTCCAACTATGTAGAGTAACTTACATAGCCCACTAGACGTTGTTGGGAAAACTTTATTATTATCAAGTATTGGTCATTTCTGTAATAGGTTGCTTAGGCCTTTAGGTTTGATTTAAGGCCCAGCCTGTGTAGAAGGCCCATGGGCTGTGTCTAGTTATTTATATTAATTATGTTTTAATTAGGGCTTAGAGCCCATACATTGTAAAACACTATAAATACCCCCTCTCATTCAAGGGAAAGGGTTGGTTGATTGAATGAGCATTTCACCTTCATTATTGATAAGACAATCTCCCACTATCTTTATCTCTCTAACTTTCTCTCTCTAGATCTATGATTAATTAAGTAGCTTGTGTGATAAAAGTGAGTAACATCAAGTGGTATCATTCGCCTAGGGGTAATTTAGGTTGTTAAAGATTAGATTTAAGTGAAAATTGAAGAAATATTTCTCGGTTACTATTCATTCGAGAAGTTACTATTCACGTTACTGTTCATCAGTGAAATCTACCGAGTTTCTGAAATCTTATCTAGTTTGGTAAACATTACCTAGTTTGGTAAATCTTACCTAGTTTGGTAAACATTACCTAGTTTCTAAAATCTTACCTAGTTTGGTAAACATTACCTAGTTTGGTAAACATTACCTAGTTTGGTAAACATTGCCTAGTTTCTGAAATCTTACCAAGTTTGGTAGACATTACCGAGTTTCTGATTTTACCAACTTTGGACTGTTACCGACTTTAGACTGTTTGGACTATTGAGTTTCTAAGACTTTACCAAGTTTGAATTGTTACCGAGTTTCTGTGGTAAAGTTTTACCAAGTTTCTCATAATCAGAATCTACCGACTTTCTAATTCTACCGAGTTTCTCCAGAACTTTCGAGTATGGAAAAAGCGTCGAGTTTGGTAATCAGTTTACCGAGTTTCTAAGATTGTTATCGACTTTCAAGATTTTATCAAGTTTCTTCAAGACTTATCGACTTTCTCAAGAAGTTATCGACTTTCTCAAGAACATATCGAATTTCTAAAGAACTTATCGACTTTCTAAGATCTTATCGACTTTCTTGGACCTTATCATCTTTCTAACATTCTGTCGAGTTTCTTAAAGAATTTTCGAGTTTCTTAAAGGGTTGTCGAGTTTCTTAAAGGGTTGTCGAGTTTCTAAGCTTGTGCAATTCTTGTCGACTTTCTTGATTGTTACCGAGTTTGTGAGATTTTGTTTTTCAAGTTTCTAAGAAGATTTCGAGTTTCTAGTGTAAAATCCTCCGAGGTTCAATGATTGAATTATCCGAGTTTCTAGAGTAAAATCTTCAGAGTTTCTTCACGTTCTTCACCGTTAAAAAATCTAATCTATAACAACAACCGTTATTATCCTTTAAAGATCCTACACCTACATCCACAAGTTACTTCACAATGTCTCAACCACTATACCATAACTACTTCTACAATCAACAACAACAACAGTATCGTCAACAACAATGTTGACATAAATAAATGCCTAAAAACATTATCAATATTTATTCATATCTCTATCTTTTGATGATCACAAAATGTAAACTCATTAAAACATAAACTTATAAATTAAACAAGTACTTAGTTGTAAATATTCACTTCTACAACTAAAATCACTTAAGGTATGAATGAACTAATGTTTAATGCATTATATGATCAAAGGAACATTTTCTTAATAACTAGATTTTTTATAAAACATCAAAAACATTTTATATATTTTTGAAAAACATTTTTGGTATTAAATAAAAATGTTTAATCTTTTATAAAAATATGAATTCAAATTTTTAACCAAAATCAGTTAAAATGTTCCAGAAAAACCTTCCCCACAAAAGGACAAAATTGGCCAACGTTCAGTAGGGGCGGCCCCCTTAATTTTGCTAGGCGGCCCCCTTAATAATTAAGGGGACCGCCCCCTATTTAAGGGGACCGCCCCCGCTCCAGTAGGCTCCAGCTGTCCAGATTTTTCCCTATAAATACCAGCCTTCCCCTGGATTTTTACTAAACCCTTTTGCACTAAAAATTTCTGTTGTAGATCTCATTTCATATCTAAACAAAAACCTTTGATCATGTAATCTTAAGCATTGGTTTCCAAGTGATCCAAGCTTCCACCATCCAAGTGCAAAAGAAGAATACTTCTATCAATCAAGATTAGAAGTATTACAACTTAGTTTCATCTTGTTACTTAAGTTGTGTGTTTAACAAAGTTTGTAAATCATTCATTCATTTGTATGTAAGGTGTGTGTTGTAGATTAGTGTTGTGTGTAAGTAGTGAAGATGTTGTATAAGTAGTTGTGGTATAGAAGTTGTGAGGTCAAAGTGTAGAAGTCGTGAAGCCATTGTGTAGAATTCGTGAACCCGTGGTGTTGAAGTCGTGAAGCCGTAGCATAGAAGCTGTGAAGCGATCGTGTTAAAGTTGTGAAGTCCTAGTCGTGAAGTTCTTGTGTTGAAGTTGTGAAGCCGTAGCATAGAAGTTGTGTAGCGGTCGTGTTGAAGCCGTGAATTCCTAGTCGTGAAGTCGTGAAGCCGTAGCATAGAGGTTGTGTAGCGGACATGTTGAAGTCGTGAAGTCCTAGTCATGAAGACATGGTGTTGAAGTCGTGAAGCCGCATCATAGAGGTTGTGTAGCGGTCGTGTTGAAGTCGTGAAGAAGTCGTGAAGAAGTCGTGAAGCAGTCGTGAAGCAGTCGTGAAGTAGTCGTGAATAAGTTGTGAAGAAGTTGTGTTGTGAAGTTGTGAGATTGGTTCTAGCTACGATTAGAACTCGACATTTAGCTTTGTGTCGTTAAACCCGTGTAAGCCAAAGTTGTGTACGGTTTTCTCCGCCATAAGGGAGCTTATTGAAGTTGTGAAGAAAACTCTCGAGCAAGGTGTGCTCGGGGAGTGGAGTAGGGCAAGGAAGGTGTCCTTGTAGCCGAACCACTATAAATCTCTCGTGTCTCGGTTAGATCTTTCCATACCTTATTTATTTCTTTACTTGCATCGTCATTACTTTCATACACATAGGCTTATATAATTGCTAGTATTAATTAGAGGTCGACTTCACATAAAGATCAATTTGAAAATCCATTCAAGAAACCAAAACTTTTACAATCAATTTAAAAGAATACATATATAACTAATAATAAGGTTTAAGTTTTAACAAACTTGAATCTAAGTTTTTAAAAGTAAACAAAGGTTTTATAATAAATTAAAAAGACGTAAAACTATTCAACCCCCCTTCTAGTTTTCCACAATTGGTATCAAAGCCAGGTTAATCAAGATCTTTAAAATATACTGTATTTTAATAAAGCTAAAATAATTATTTATAAAACCTTGCCGAAAGTTGAATATGAAAGAATATTCTTCTGTAAAACGGCAAATGATATTTGGAAAAATTTCTTAAACTTTCATCAAGAAAAATGTCAAGCCAAAGATGAGGATTTTGATCTTGTACATGAATTAGTTATCTTAGAAAATTTAATAGATAAACATTTAGATAAAATAGATACATGTGCTACTAGTTCAAATGTTGTTAATGTAGGTATTAACGACGAAGACTACATGAATCAACTCCAAAGTGAACTCAATCCAAAATCATGGAGTGACACAGACGAAGGAGAAGATCATGATCCGTACAAGACATGTTCGGGTCAAGCCACTTCGGTTTAAATAAGGTGTTAGAAGCTTGCCATGATATACTTTCATACCTTGTGTATCTTGAAGACTCACCTATCATTCACACGTCGATCATCATCTGAGACATTACGAAGAAAAGCTAGGACGTGAGGTAAGTTCTCTATTTAAAATTTCATAAGTAATTACTTCATGCATATAATCTTATTAATGCCTTAGGATATGCTTAGTCTGATAGGTTGCTTTACCTTTACACTTTAGTTATATTCGTTCTGTGGCTTAATGAACTAGAAACCCTTTAGTTAGCCCCCCTAAGTGTTAGTAAACCAAGCAATCTTCATATTTGGTACTCTTCGATAGGTAAATTTAGGAACTTAATTTCTTCTAAAAAGAGAATGACTACTGGAGAATCTATTGACTAGAAACTCAATTTGACCTAACGGTTGAATTGCTTCTATGTGAGAAGTTGGGTGTGTGTAACCCGTAAAAACGGTCATGTTTAGCCTGAATTGAGCACCACTAGTAATAGTCTCATACTCATTCTCCAACTTGAATACATTATTCTTCCTAAATATACCTAACGATAGTTTACTGTTATGAAGTTTGCTTTTCACAAGAGCTTTTCATTCCTAGATGTATGTCATCCTGCATATATAAAATTTCTAGATGTTTACTTGGTCCTATGTGATTTGACTGCATGCCTTCATAATTATTTGTTTAGTTGAATGCATTGTCATTATAATAGCTTTTCTTTTTCTCTAACTACTCTGACATGATGTATTTTTGTATTTAGTCATAATACATGCGTAAATGTCATAGGATATGTAGAAAGAGGTAGCATGTGACAATAGACTTGAGCATGAGATCTTTTATAAACCATTATTTTTTTTAAACCTATAATTAATGGGACTTATTTTTAAATTTGCAAAAACTTCACATTTTGGAAAAATAATTTTTCAAAAGATTATGACACATTTCTATTTTACATATTTCACCATCCTACCTTTCTTCCAAACTTGTGTCCATAATTACGTGTTTATCAAAACCAAAGATTGAAAAATATGTTTTCTTTTCTCATAAAAACATTTTGAAATAAAACCAAAACTATTTCATTAAAATATTTTTCACATCCACATAAAAACCCACTTTCAAACATTGTTGAATAATGCCAAAAACATTTCTTTAAATCATGCATGGTGATCTCATATCTGTCATCTATATTTATGTATGTGACATTTATAAGTGAACTAAATTTGAAAATAACCATCATTTATTCACTAAGACCTCACTTGATACAAGTCTAGAAGTCCATGCTATCACAGCTCTACATTCTCATGCACATAGATATTCATTAGGATTATTTAACTAGCTTATTAATCTTCCAAAATATGATACTATGAATTACTTGGTGCTATGTAGTGTTTTTTTTTGTCTAACATATATATGTTACATGCTAAATGAGTTGTTTGCATGCTAGATAATAATGTCTAATGAATATGCTTAGCATACATAAGTTATTAAATCCTAAATTGCCTCAAAAGAAGTTGGACTTGCTTGAAACTAAACCCAAAAACACAACCTTTTCAACAATTTTCTGCCAAAAACCCATTTCCAGTAACCTGGAAATCAACAGATGGGCGGCCCCCTTAATATTTAAGGGGACCGGCCCCTTAATTAAGGGGACCGGCCATCTGATGGTCGAAGGTGCTGCTCCCTTTTTCTATTTTTAAACCCATTTTATCCTATACTTCCCAAAATTCACAAACACATCTTGTCACAAACCACCCTCCAAAATTTACCTTCCACAATCACATCATCACTACACCATAAATACCCATTTGGAGGAGGAAGCTTGACATTTGCCATAACCCAACAAATGATGTTGTTCAAACTCAACCAACACCTAAACCTCATCCTAATGAACCCTTTCACACACATAACCTATCATCCATATGTCCACCTTCATTCACTCATAATTACCCAAGTTCACAAATGTCTCCACCACCGAAAGTGTCATCACCACTTCCACCAAATAACAACCACTCTCCATTATCATCACCTTCCACTCAACACTTGAAGTTCATTGAAGAACTCAAGGAAGCCCATGAGCTTAATGCTCTCCTTGCTTTGCACCTTGCTCAAAGCAACTTAAACCCATCACCATCCATATCACCATCATTACCATCATCACCACATCACTTGAGTCAAATTGAGAAACATGTCAACAATTGTCCTTGTTGCATCTTTCTCCAAAATCAAACCATCATTACCATCATCACCATCCATCTCACCATCATTACCATCATCACCACATCACTCGAGTCAAATTGAGAAACATGTCAACAATAGTCCTTGTTGCATCTTTCTCCAAAATCAAACCATCACCTTAAATGAGCGTCTCACTTGGATTGAGTATCTTCTCACTAGATCTAATCCAACACCACCACTTGAACAACATCAAAACCCTCATTCAACATGGTCAAGTCCAAGCTCTCCACCTCCAATTCCTCTATCAACACTCTCTCCAACATCCATACACCCAAACTTACAACCCCATTAATCCAACATTTTTTACCCCCTCTTTACCATCATCCATCCAAAATAATCCAAGTTTTTATATCTCAAGCAAGTCCAATGGATCTCTTAGGCAATTTAAAATTTTCTACTTATTGTATGCTATAAGCAAAATATGTGTTGTATCAATAATTATGTTTTTAACATAATTATTTTCAACTAATGAATGTTTTATTTCTTGTCTTTAATATATGATTGTTATGCTTATTGCTTGTATACTTGATATCATGATATATATACATGCTTGATGATTAATAACATTCTTATTCCGTAATATGTTTTAAATGTATGCATGCGTAATTAACATGTTTATGTCACTACTTAATCATTCTTGATGTACATGATTCAAATGGAGCTTGCTGCAAAAACACCCTAAAAATGACCCTTTTCTGGAAATTTTTCAAATTTGGTCGCCTGGGAAAACACCACTTGGGCGGCCCCCTTAATTCCCTAGGCGGTCCCCTTAATTTTAAGGGGGCCGGCCTACAATTAAGGGGACCGGCCATCTGGGCAGTAAAATTTACTGTTTTCTTTTGCATCTTGCGACCCCTTTTATCTAGCCCAAACCTTACCTAAATCAACAATCACCTCCAACAAACACCCATTTTCATTCACCATGCTATCACCAAAATCATCTCTAAGACACCAAAACTCCATCACCACCACCTCAATGTTAATCCCCAAGTGCACCAAATGCACCATCAAAAACACCCTTTCATCCATCAATAACCACATCAACTCACACCTTTCATCACCACCATCAAGAGCATCAACTCCACCTCCTACTCAAGAACCTCCATTCACCCAACTTGTCATTTCCATATCACTAATAACACCTCTTGATGCTCATTTCTCATCATCACCAATACCACCACATCCACAACCAAACCATCATCTTTGGTCTTAGAGATGAGATACACTACATATTTTCATTCCTTGAACACATGCTTAACAACCAACCTCCACCACAACCTCCATCATTTTCACCCACTACACTACCACCACCTTCATTCTCACCAAATTAAGCATATGCAATGCTTAATCAAAAATAATTTTTCAAACCATTTTGTGTGCAAGCCCCATGGAAGATCATGTACTCCTAGAATGATTATGTAGATTGCATTACTTACTAGCTAATGTAGGATTGAATATAATTTTGGATGGTTGTGTATTTATACACAACATTTTTAATGAATGTCTTTATATGCATGCTTATTTTTGCTATATATATGCTTGTGCTTCTAATATTTTTCTTGCAAGTATTCCATATATCGATTCCTTGGTGCCCTCAAACGAGGGGGAGCACACATCAAGGGGGAGTTCTCGTCCCGACAAATTTTGTCTCAAAAACTTGTCGGCATAACCTTTTTGATTCTACAAAAAGGGGGAGAAGTGAATATAAACTCACTAAATACTTGTCCAAAAAAATAACTTTTTGGATTTAATGAGTTTAGGTTTTGTAATAATCAAAAAAGGGGAGATTGTTGACATAAATAAATGCCTAAAAACATTATCAATATTTATTTATATCTCTATGTTTTGATGATCACAAAATGTAAACTCATTAAAACATAAACTTATAAATTAAACAAGTACTTAGTTGTAAATATTCACTTCTACAACTAAAATCACTTAAGGTATGAATGAACTATTGCTTAATGCATTATATGATCAAAGGAACATTTTCTTAATAACTAGATTTTTTATAAAACATCAAAAACATTTTATATATTTTTGAAAAACATTTTTGGTATTAAATAAAAATGTTTAATCTTTTATAAAAATATGAATTCAAATTTTTAACCAAAATCAGTTAAAATGTTCCAGAAAAACCATCCCCACAAAAGGACAAAATTGGCCAACGTTCAGTAGGGGCGGCCCCCTTAATTTTGCTAGGCGGCCCTCTTAATAATTAAGGGGACCGCCCCCGCCCCAGTAGGCTCCAGCTGTCCAGATTTTTCCTTATAAATACCAGCCTTCCCCTGGATTTTTACTAAACCCTTTTGCACTAAAACTTTCTGTTGTAGATCTCATTTCATATCTAAACAAAAACCTTTGATCATGTAATCTTAAGCATTGGTTTCCAAGTGATCCAAGCTTCCACCATCCAAGTGCAAAAGAAGAATACTTCTATCAATCAAGATTAGAAGTATTACAACTTAGTTTCATCTTGTTACTTAAGTTGTGTGTTTAACAAAGTTTGTAAATCATTCATTCATTTGTATGTAAGGTGTGTTTTGTAGATTAGTGTTGTGTGTAAGTAGTGAAGATGTTGTATAAGTAGTTGTGGTATAGAAGTTGTGAGGTCAAAGTGTAGAAGTCGTGAAGCCATTGTGTAGAAGTCGTGAACCCGTGGTGTTGAAGTCGTGAAGCCGTAGCATAGAAGCTGTGAAGCGGTCGTGTTAAAGTTGTGAAGTCCTAGTCGTGAAGTTCTTGTGTTGAAGTCGTGAAGCCGTAGCATAGAAGTTGTGTAGCGGTCGTGTTGAAGCCGTGAAGTCCTAGTCGTGAAGTCGTGAAGCCGTAGCATAGAGGTTGTGTAGCGGACATGTTGAAGTCGTGAAGTCCTAGACATGAAGACATGGTGTTGAAGTCGTGAAGCCGCATCATAGAGGTTGTGTAGCGGTCGTGTTGAAGTCGTGAAGAAGTCGTGAAGCAGTCGTGAAGCCGTTGTGAAGTAGTCGTGAATAAGTTGTGAAGAAGTTGTGTTGTGAAGTTGTGAGATTGGTTCTAGCTACGATTAGAACTCGACATTTAGCTTTGTGTCGTTAAACCCGTGTAAGCCAAAGTTGTGTATGGTTTTCTCCGCCATAAGGGAGCTTATTGAAGTTGTGAAGAAAACTCTCGAGCAAGGTGTGCTCGGGGAGTGGAGTAGGGCAAGGAAGGTGTCCTTGTAGCCGAACCACTATAAATCTCTCGTGTCTCGGTTAGATCTTTCCATACCTTATTTATTTCTTTACTTGCATCGTCATTACTTTCATACACATAGGCTTATATAATTGCTAGTATTAATTAGAGGTCGACTTCACATAAAGATCAATTTGAAAATCCATTCAAGAAACCAAAACATTTACAATCAATTTAAAAGAATACATATATAACTAATAATAAGATTTAAGTTTTAACAAACTTGGATCTAAGTTTTTAAAAGTAAACAAAGTTTTTATAATAAATTAAAAAGACGTAAAACTATTCAACCCCCCTTCTAGTTTTCCACAATTGGTATCAAAGCCAGGTTAATCAAGATCTTTAAAATATACTGTATTTTAAAACTTGAATCGATCTATGGAATTCGAAAAATATCTAGAAGGGGAATCTTTGCTAAAACCACCACTATTTGAAAACTATACTTTTCTTGAATGGAAAAATAAATTTGAAACTTATGTGAAATCAATTGATCTAGATCTTTGGCATGTCATTTCGATTGGTGATTTTGAAAGTCAAACAAAAAACATATTTTGAAAGTTAAACAAATACTGATTTTGAAAATCAAACAAAAACGGATTTTGAAAGTCAAATTGATTATTTGAAAACAAAGAATGAAATAAATAATAAAGCTAAGATAATTATTTATAAAACCTTGCCGAAAGTTGAATATGAAAGAATATTCTTCTGTAAAACGGCAAATGATATTTGGAAAATTTTTTAAACTTTCATCAAGAAAAATGTCAAGCCAAAGATGAGGATTTTGATCTTGTACATGAATTAGTTATCTTAGAAAATTTAATAGATAAACATTTAGATAAAATAGATACATGTGCTACTAGTTCAAATGTTGTTAATGTAGGTATTAACGACGAAGACTACATGAATCAACTCCAAAGTGAACTCAATCCAAAATCATGGAGTGACACAGACGAAGGAGAAGATCATGATCCGTACAAGACATGTTCGGGTCAAGCCACTTCGGTTTAAATAAGGTGTTAGAAGCTTGCCATGATATACTTTCATACCTTGTGTATCTTGAAGACTCACCTATCATTCACACGTCGATCATCATCTGAGACATTACGAAGAAAAGCTATGACGTGAGGTAAGTTCTCTATTTAAAATTTCATAAGTAATTACTTCATGCATATAATCTTATTAATGCCTTAGGATATGCTTAGTCTGATAGGTTGCTTTGCCTTTACACTTTAGTTATATTCGTTCTGTGGCTTAATGAACTAGAAACCCTTTAGTTAGCCCCCCTAAGTGTTAGTAAACCAAGCAATCTTCATATTTGGTACTCTTCGATAGGTAAATTTAGGAACTTAATTTCTTCTAAAAAGAGAATGACTACTGGAGAATCTATTGACTAGAAACTCAATTTGACCTAACGGTTGAATTGCTTCTATGTGAGAAGTTGGGTGTGTGTAACCCGTAAAAACGGTCGTGTTTAGCCTGAATTGAGCACCACTAGTAATAGTCTCATACTCATTCTCCAACTTGAATACATTATTCTTCCTAAATATACCTAACGATAGTTTACTGTTATGAACTTTTCTTTTCACTAGAGCTTTTCATTCCTAGATGTATGTCATCCTGCATATATAAAATTTCTAGATGTTTACTTGCTCCTATGTGATTTGACTGCATGCCTTCGTAATTATTTGTTTAGTTGAATGCATTGTCATTATAATAGCTTTTCTTTTTCTCTAACTACTCTGACATGATGTATTTTTGTATTTAGTCATAATACATGCGTAAATGTCATAGGATATGTAGAAAGAGGTAGCATGTGACAATAGACTTGAGCATGAGATCTTTTATAAACCATTATTTTTTTTAAACCTATAATTAATGGGACTTATTTTTAAATTTGCAAAAACTTCACATTTAGGAAAAATAATTTTTCAAAAGATTATGACACATTTCTATTTTACATATTTCACCATCCTACCTTTCTTCCAAACTTGTGTCCATAATTACGTGTTTATCAAAACCAAAGATTGAAAAATATGTTTTCTTTCCTCATAAAAACATTTTGAAATAAAACCAAAACTATTTCATTAAAATATTTTTCACATCCACATAAAAACCCACTTTCAAACATTGTTGAATAATGCCAAAAACATTTCTTTAAATCATGCATGGTGATCTCATATCTGTCATCTATATTTATGTATGTGACATTTATAAGTGAACTAAATTTGAAAATAACCATCATTTATTCACTAAGACCTCACTTGGTACAAGTCTAGAAGTCCATGCTATCACAACTCTACATTCCCATGCACATAGATATTCATTAGGATTATTTAACTAGCTTATTAATCTTCCAAAATATGATACTATGAATTACTTGGTGCTATGTAGTGTTTTTTTTGTCTAACATATATATGTTACATGCTAAATGAGTTGCTTGCATGCTAGATAATAATGTCTAATGAATATGCTTAGCATACATAAGTTATTAAATCCTAAATTGCCTCAAAAGAAGTTGGACTTGCTTGAAACTAAACCCAAAAACACAACCCTTTCAATAATTTTCTGCCAAAAACCCATTTCCAGTAACCTGGAAATCAGCAGATGGGCGGCCCCCTTAATATTTAAGGGGACCGGCCCCTTAATTAAGGGGACCGGCCATCTGATGGTCGAAGGTGCTGCTCCCTTTTTCTATTTTTAAACCCATTTTATCCTATACTTCCCAAAATTCACAAACACATTTTGTCACAAACCACCCTCCAAAATTTACCTTCCACAATCACATCATCACTACACCATAAATACCCATTTGGAGGAGGAAGCTTGACATTTGCCATAACCCAACAAATGATGTTGTTCAAACTCAACCAACACCTAAACCTCATCCTAATGAACCCTTTCACACACATAACCTATCATCCATATGTCCACCTTCATTCACTCATAATTACCCAAGTTCACAAATGTCTCCACCACCGAAAGTGTCATCACCACTTCCACCAAATAACAACCACTCTCCATTATCATCACCTTCCACTCAACACTTGAAGTTCATTGAAGAACTCAAGGAAGCCCATGAGCTTAATGCTCTCCTTGCTTTGCACCTTGCTCAAAGCAACTTAAACCCATCACCATCCATATCACCATCATTACCATCATCACCACATCACTTGAGTCAAATTGAGAAACATGTCAACAATTGTCCTTGTTGCATCTTTCTCCAAAATCAAACCATCATTACCATCATCACCATCCATCTCACCATCATTACCATCATCACCACATCACTCGAGTCAAATTGAGAAACATGTCAACAATAGTCCTTGTTGCATCTTTCTCCAAAATCAAACCATCACCTTAAATGAGCGTCTCACTTGGATTGAGTATCTTCTCACTAGATCTAATCCAACACCACCACTTGAACAACATCAAAACCCTCATTCAACATGGTCAAGTCCAAGCTCTCCACCTCCAATTCCTCTATCAACACTCTCTCCAACATCCATACACCCAAACTTACAACCCCATTAATCCAACATTTTTTACCCCCTCTTTACCATCATCTATCCAAAATAATCCAAGTTTTCATATCTCAAGCAAGTCCAATGGATCTCTTAGGCAATTTAAAATTTTCTACTTATTGTATGCTATAAGAAAAATATGTGTTGTATCAATAATTATGTTTTTAACATAATTATTTTCAACTAATGAATGTTTTATTTCTTGTCTTTAATATATGATTGTTATGCTTATTGCTTGTATACTTGATATCATGATATATATACATGCTTGATGATTAATAACATGCTTATTCCGTAATATGTTTTAAATGTATGCATGCGTAATTAACATGTTTATGTCACTACTTAATCATTCTTGATGTACATGATTCAAATGGAGCTTGCTGCAAAAACACCTAAAAATGACCCTTTTCTGGAAATTTTTCAAATTTGGTCGCCTGGGAAAACACCACTTGGGCGGCCCCCTTAATTCCCTAGGTGGTCCCCTTAATTTTAAGGGGGCCGGCCTACAATTAAGGGGACCGGCCATCTGGGCAGTAAAATTTACTGTTTTCTTTTGCATCTTGCGACCCCTTTTATCTAGCCCAAACCTTACCTAAATCAACCATCACCTCCATCAAACACCCATTTTCATTCACCATGCTATCACCAAAATCATCTCTAAGACACCAAAACTCCATCACCACCACCTCAATGTTAATCCCCAAGTGCACCAAATGCACCATCAAAAACACCCTTTCATCCATCAATAACCACATCAACTCACACCTTTCATCACCACCATCAAGAGCATCAACTCCACCTCCTACTCAAGAATCTCCATTCACCCAACTTGTCATTTCCATATCACTAATAACACCTCTTGATGCTCATTTCTCATCATCACCAATACCACCACATCCACAACCAAACCATCATCTTTGGTCTTAGAGATGAGATACACTACATATTTTCATTCCTTGAACACATGCTTAACAACCAACCTCCACCACAACCTCCATCATTTTCACCCACTACACTACCACCACCTTCATTCTCACCAAATTAAGCATATGCAATGCTTAATCAAAAATAATTTTTCAAACCATTTTGTGTGCAAGCCCCATGGAAGATCATGTACTCCTAGAATGATTATGTAGATTGCATTACTTACTAGCTAATGTAGGATTGAATATAATTTTGGATGGTTGTGTATTTATACACAACATTTTTAATGAATGTCATTATATGCATGCTTATTTTTGCTATATATATGCTTGTGCTTCTAATATTTTTCTTGCAAGTATTCATATATCGATTCTTGGTGCCCTCAAACGAGGGGGAGCACACATCAAGGGGGAGTTCTCGTCCCGAAAATTTTGTCCAAAAACTTGTCGGCATAACCTTTTTGATTCTACAAAAAGGGGGAGAAGTGAATATAAATCACTAAATACTTGTCCAAAAAAATAACTTTTTGGATTTAATGAGTTTAGGTTTTGTAATCATCAAAAAGGGGGAGATTGTTGACATAAATAAATGCCTAAAAACATTATCAATATTTATTCATATCTCTATGTTTTGATGATCACAAAATGTAAACTCATTAAAACATAAACTTATAAATTAAACAAGTACTTAGTTGTAAATATTCACTTCTACAACTAAAATCACTTAAGGTATGAATGAACTAATGCTTAATGCATTATATGATCAAAGGAACATTTTCTTAATAACTAGATTTTTTATAAAACATCAAAAACATTTTATATATTTTTGAAAAACATTTTTGGTATAAATAAAAATTTTTAATCTTTTATAAAAATATGAATTCAAATTTTTAACCAAAATCAGTTAAAATATTCCAGAAAAACCTTCCCCACAAAAGGACAAAATTGGCCAACGTTCAGTAAGGGGCGGCCCCTTAATTTTGCTAGGCGGCCCTCTTAATAATTAAGGGGACCGCCCCCGCCCAGTAGGCTCCAGCTGTCCAGATTTTTCCCTATAAATACCAGCCTTCCCCTGGATTTTTACTAAACCCTTTTGCACTAAAACTTTCTGTTGTAGATCTCATTTCATATCTAAACAAAAACCTTTGATCATGTAATCTTAACATTGGTTTCCAAGTGATCCAAGCTTCCACCATCCAAGTGCAAAAGAAGAATACTTCTATCAATCAAGATTAGAAGTATTATAACTTAGTTTCATCTTGTTACTTAAGTTGTGTGTTTAACAAAGTTTGTAAATCATTCATTCATTTGTATGTAAGGTGTGTGTTGTAGATTAGTGTTGTGTGTAAGTAGTGAAGATGTTGTATAAGTAGTTGTGGTATAGAAGTTGTGAGGTCAAAGTGTAGAAGTCGTGAAGCCATTGTGTAGAAGTCGTGAACCCGTGGTGTTGAAGTCGTGAAGCCGTAGCATAGAAGCTGTGAAGCGGTCGTGTTAAAGTTGTGAAGTCCTAGTCGTGAAGTTCTTGTGTTGAAGTCGTGAAGCCGTAGCATAGAAGTTGTGTAGCGGTCGTGTTGAAGCCGTGAAGTCCTAGTCGTGAAGCCGTAGCATAGAGGTTGTGTAGCGGACATGTTGAAGTCGTGAAGTCCTAGTCATGAAGACATGGTGTTGAAGTCGTGAAGCCGCATCATAGAGGTTGTGTAGCGGTCGTGTTGAAGTCGTGAAGAAGTCGTGAAGCAGTCGTGAAGCCGTTGTGAAGTAGTCGTGAATAAGTTGTGAAGAAGTTGTGTTGTGAAGTTGTGAGATTGGTTCTAGCTACGATTAGAACTCGACATTTAGCTTTGTGTCGTTAAACCCGTGTAAGCCAAAGTTGTGTACGGTTTTCTCCGCCATAAGGGAGCTTATTGAAGTTGTGAAGAAAACTCTCGAGCAAGGTGCGCTCGGGGAGTGGAGTAGGGCAAGGAAGGTGTCCTTGTAGCCGAACCACTATAAATCTCTCGTGTCTCGGTTAGATCTTTCCATACCTTATTTATTTCTTTACCTGCATCGTCATTACTTTCATACACATAGGTTTATATAATTGCTAGTATTAATTAGAGGTCGACTTCACATAAAGATCAATTTGAAAATCCATTCAAGAAACCAAAACATTTACAATCAATTTAAAAGAATACATATATAACTAATAATAAGATTTAAGTTTTAACAAACTTGGATCTAAGTTTTTAAAAGTAAACAAAGTTTTTATAATAAATTAAAAAGACGTAAAACTATTCAACCCCCCTTCTAGTTTTCCACAAACAATCATATCCACAACAATATCCTCAACAACAATATCAACCACAATATCAGCCACAGTATCAACAACACCACATGTTAATGCAACAACATCAATTCCTTCCACAACAACAAATCCCTCAACAACCGATGCAAAATTACCAACCTCCTTCAAGAGAACCACACTGGTTTAACAAGATGTGTGAAGCTGTAAGCAGTCAACAGTCGAGACATGAAGCAGGGTCTTTGGACACACCACCAACGTTAACACCAGGGAATTATGTGCAGTGGTCAGTCGTTTTCTCCGATTTATCGAGCTAAAGAAACCTCATGGGAAGTATCTGAAGAAGGTTATCATTGATGGACCGTATCCAGCTCCTACTGCAACCATTCCTGCAGATCCAAATCATGTTCCTCCAAGAGAAGCTACAACAACCCCTATTCCTCTAGCTCAACTCACCGCAGAACAAGTTCTTCAACAAGAGGCTAATGAGTTAGCTATGTCTTACATCCTCCAAGGGATTCCAAACCCTATCTTCAGGAGCATCGAAGCCTAAAAGACAGCAAATGATATGTGAGAGCATGTGCACCTTCTTATGGAAGGTACTGAATTAAATCAGGAGGACTTGGAATCAAAGTTGTATATGGAATACACACATTTCACTATTGAAGCTGGGGAGACTTTGGAATCATACTACCATCGTTTCACCAACATTGTCAACGATCTGGATCGTCACAACATCGTTTTACCAAAGATTGCTGTGAACTCTAAGTTTCTGGGGTGTCTCAGACCGGATTGGCAAAAATATGTGACTTTCGTCAGACAATCCAAGAATCTACACATCGTATCTTATGGATTGTTGTATGATTACCTCAAACATCACCAATCCGAAGTTGACAAGGACCGAGCAGCTCGTGGTGGATTTTCATTAGTACCTACTTCAAACCCACTTGCTTTAATGGCTCAATCTCACTTTGCACCAAATCAGGATTTTGTTCAACCACCACCACATCATTCGGTTTATCCTTCACAACCTGCAAACCAACTTGTCCCATATGAAGCACCTTCACAATACTCTGATAATCAACTCGTCCTATACGACAACACTGATTATAGTATGTACTCCAACGTTGACAACGATGAAGATGATGCCTTTAACTCTTTGAACGAGGGATTTGCGTTGATCGCTCGCGCCTTTAGCAAATTCTCCAACAGGTCTAACAATCATTTAAGGTCTTCATCAAACACAAGGAATCAAGCAGTGTTTAATGATGGAAGGGTTGAAATTCATAATAGGGCTTCAGGAAGGTTTGGTTCAGGAAATTATATGGGGAATTCTAGTGGTCAAAGGTTCAGTTCAGGAGGAAATGGTAGAAACAACATGGGTAATTCACAGAGGAGGACTCAGATTGCAGATAAAGGGAAAGGGATTGCAAACACATCAATCACATGCTAAAATTGTGGTGGGAATGGTCATATGGCAAATGCATGCCCAAAGCCAAGGACAATTGGCAATGCTTATCATAAGGAAGCTCTTCTTCCGGCATTGAAAGATGAAAAGGCTGGTGGTACTTTGACCGAGAAAGACCACAACATTATGGCAAATGCATTCTCAGATGATGAAAGGGAAGACCTTGAGGCAAATTCAGTCATAATGTTGATGGCAAACATGCAGGAGATGAATATGAGTGAGACAGGCCCGGTCTATGATACCGACGGCTTATCTCAGGTATCTGAATCTGACTGTCTTATTCATGAAATTGCATCACCATCTGCATCTTCATATGCACAAGAAAATATTGGTCAAGATGACTCATTATTCTCATCTCAAGACAATGATCAAATAAACACCGTTGTTACATTTGATGATGATCAAATTAACCCCGTGGTTTCATTTGATGATTCTTTTGATGATGACAATCATGATCACATTGAACAAAATGATCTTATGCATGATACAGATCCAGAGCTTATGACCTTATTGCTGACCACCCAAACATAATTAAACGCACAAAAATCTCAGATTGATAAATGCAATGAAATTAACAGAAACTTAAAAGCCAAAAATGCATTGTTAACCAAGGATCTTGAGTGCTACAAGCAACAAATTTCAAATTTTGAAAACAAAGAAAAATGTGAGGAAAGCTTTGAGTCTGCATTCCAAGAGTCATACGTGAAGGTACAAAACTTAGAACATCAAGTTTGTGAATTGACCGTTTCCAGAATTGAAATAATTTCACAAAAGGAACAAGAAAAATTTGATTTTCAAAAACAGGTTGACATTCTCCATTCTGAACTTTCTAAAACCAAAACAGAATTGTCAACTTGTCAAGAAAATTTTTCTGAACACAGAAAAGTTTCAAGGAAACGTGTTAATTCATACCTTGAAGAAATTGTGGCATTGGAAGGCAAACTTAAAGAATTTTAGAACGTTGTTTATAAAACGGGTGAATCTGTAACAACTATTCAAAAACTAACTGTCAAACCCAATCCTCAAGGATATGGCTTTGCATTTGGAAATGGTCAACCACGTTTTTTAAACAAAGCACTCAAGGAAAATCCAAAGTTGTACAGTGCCGAATTATTGTTGGATGATACTTTCACACGTGTGGTTGTGTATAATACTGAAGCGGAACTGGAACACGAGGACGAGAGTCGATCTAAGTTGAGTTGTGTACATTATAACAAACCATACGATTATTCGAAAGCACCTCATATAAGTGAAACTTTTGTACCTCAAAAAGATAGATCTGAACAACCGTGCTCTTTAACTGAAATAAATGCTTCGTCTGAAGTTGGTCCAGTAACCACTATAGCACAAGTCAATGGTCCATTACCAAATCCAGGTGTCAATGAACAAATGCCAAAACAATGTCGCATTCTTAAATATTTTAATACATTTATGGATGACATCAAACTTTTGGAAGACGCAATTGAACGTAATTCTGAAATCAAAGTCTCTACTTTTCTCTCTCCTTATGAGAAAGAAAAGAGAGAAGTTTTTCAAAAGCAACTTCTGCCACATGTCAAACACCTGCGAATTTGTGCAACACAGTGGGATCAGGAACTTCAATCAGAAGTTGCATCAATGATGAGCATTTTCAAAGCAAAAGATAACAAAATTGCAAAACAAAAATGTCAAAAGAAAGCTTTGGAAAAAGATTCAAATCGACTCTTGACAAATGTACTCAGTTCTGATGTGATATCTGTGATTATGAATGCTATCTATTTGTCGTGCAATAAATTGCTTGTTGATGATCACTGTGTTGAAATTGAAACAATGAGAATTGAGATTGATAATTTGTATAGAGAAAATGAGAGACTTAGACAAATCAATGATGATGTGGAAACCAAATGTGCAAAAGCAATTTTCAAACTTAACCAAAGGTTGTAATGGTGTCAGACTCAAAGTATTAACTTTGAGTTAACACTGCAAAGCCAAAAAGAATCTTTATCTTCTCAAAACATTCATGTTTCAAACCTTCAAAATCTTGAAAAAGAAATTGACGTTTTAAAACATAAAATTTTTGAGTACGAAAAAAATATTGCTGAAGTTTGTGAAAATAGAAATGACACTGTTCGGTTAAATAGAAAATTGGAATCAAAAATTCAAGATCAAAACCACATCATCATTGAAATGAAAGAAAAACTCAGAATACTTGACAAAGGGAAATGTGTACAAAATAATGTGATTGCTCCAGGAATGTACAGAGTAGACAAGACTCATAAGACAGCATCTTCAATAACCACTAATGTGCAAGCTTCAACTTTCACAGGATTAAGCAACCCTCCTAAGGTTAGAAGATCCAAGACCACCAAAGAGACTAACAAGAAGCTTAGGGTCTGGAAACCTAAGAGTGGATTACCTAAAGATGCTGAAGTAGAAGTTCACAATAGAAAGTCAAATAAAATGCATGTTATGTCTAGATTAGAATCCAACTTGTCAAAGTGTAATTCTGAATATGATGTAAAGAATGCTGAATCTTTGAATGTTTGTAATGATGTTCTAATTGATGCTTATTGTGTGTTCTGTCATACTAGTGTATTATCTGGTAATCATCAGAAATGTATTGCTAAAACCCTTTTCTCACGAAAATAGAAACGTACTACTGGCATTTCCTATAGGCCCATAACCGCTGCTAAGTCCATTTTAGGAAAACCGCCACAAGTAGTTTCTGAGACCAAAGTTGACAAGACCATAGCTGCACCTAGGACAAACCGATCACCAAGCGCATACACTAGGAAGAAGGCAGAGACTAGTTGGACGTGGCAGCGTTGGTTACAGCATAAACCTAGCTTTAATTGGGTACCAAAGATGCTTAAGAACTCTGGTACTAACCCAACAGGATCGCCGTTACCAACTTTCCATCTGTGTCAACACCTTGTGATGCAGGTGATCCAAATCGACCTCTGGATTGTTGATAGCGGGTCTTCCCGGCACATGACAGGCAATTTAAAGCTTCTCGTAAACTTCGTCGCGAAGTTCATAGGCACTGTCAGGTTCGGGAATGATCATTTCGCGGCTATCATGGGTTATGGTGATTATGTCAACGGGAATATCCAAATTAGCCGTGTCTACTATGTCGAGGGCCTTGGTCATACTCTTTTCTCTGTCGGGCAGTTCTGCGATGGTGATTTAGAAGTGGCTTTTCGGGAGAAAACATGTTTTGTTAGAGATCTACAGGGGAACGACCTGATGAAAGGAAAACGCGGAACCAGTCTTTATACTATTTCCTTCTCCGACATGACAGCTTCTTCACCGATTTGTCTACTATCTAAGGAAAATTCCACCAAAGCATGGCTGTGGCAGAAGCGTATATCTCACCTGAATTTTAAAACAATGACCGAGCTCGCTCGTAAAAAGTTGGTCGATGGTCTTCCAAGATTCAGATACGCCAAAGATCATCTGTGTCCCGCTTGTGAACAAGGGAAGAGTACTCGTGCTCACTTTCCCCCAAAAGCTAAGCACAGTACGGATCACGTCCTTCAACTTCTTCATATGGATCTTTGTGGCCCTATGCGTGTTCAAACTATCAATGGGAAGCGGTATATCCTGGTAATTGTTGATGACTTCTCGAGATAGACTTGGGTATACTTTCTTCGTACAAAAGATCAAGCTCCTCCAATGATCATCACCTTTCTCACAAAGATTCAAGTTCAGCTTTGCAACACCGTCAGAAAAATTCGAACAGACAATGGAACTGAATTCAAGAATCAGACTCTTCGGGAGTATTATGAGAAAGTGGGTATTGAACATCAAACATCCATTGCATGCAGCCCCGAACAAAACGGCGTGGTCGAAAGACAAAACCGAACTTTAGTGGAAGCCGCAAGAATGGTGTTGATCAATGCTCAACTACCGGATTATCTCTGGGCAGAAGCCGTTTCAACCGCCTGTTACACCCAAAATAGATGTATGATCACCAAACGACACACCAAGACACCATATGAGATTGTTCACCATAGAAACCAAACATTAATTACTTTCATGTCTTTGGAGCTCTCTCATATCCAATGAATTATTGTGATGACCTTGGGAAATTAAAAGCCAAAGCAGACATAGGAATTTTTGTCGGATATTGTGAAAATTCAAAGGGATTCAGAATTTGGAACCGTCGCACCCGGGAGATTCAGGAAACTATACATGCTAATTTCGATGAGCTCACCGATATGGCTTCTGAGCAAAACAGCATAGGACCCGAATCCAACCGTCTCAACTTCCCTGATCCTTTAGCTGTACCCTTCTCTCTAAACCTCAAAGACCTAGAAGACTTGTTTGCTCCACTGTTTGATGATACT
Organism: Artemisia tridentata subsp. tridentata; assembly: GCA_021014915.2. Taxonomy (NCBI): domain Eukaryota; kingdom Viridiplantae; phylum Streptophyta; class Magnoliopsida; order Asterales; family Asteraceae; genus Artemisia; species Artemisia tridentata. The sequence continues at coordinate 368,281,034 of CP139507.1, forward strand.
ATTGTCAGTCATGCTTCTGATGTATCCACAAGTTCCGCTGCACAACCACTCGTCGATAATCAAGAACCTGGTACACCAGTAACTACAACCACAGCAGTTGCTGAAGATGCACCTCAACCAGAAACATCATCATCCGTAGATCAAATAGCTTCTACTTTTGCGTCTGCAGCTGAAGATCCCCCTCTACATTCTTCTGAAGTACCTACACCAGCAGATTATGACGGCAATGCTTTCTTTAATCCATTTGCTCCGGATCTCACCATTCCTGATATCACAGAGTCGTCCACACGCAATTTGGAACCGTTAAATCTGCACCACAATTATCAACACTACCCATCCACTCACAAATGGACTAAGGATCACCCTCTCGTGAATGTAATTGGCAATCCAGAAAACCCAGTAATGACACGTAAACGCCTCCACACAGACGGTGAAACCTGCATTTATGCACTTATCGTTTGTCAGTCCGAACCCAAAAACATTAGACAAGCCCTTACCTACGAAAATTGGATTGAGTCTATGCAAGAGGAATTGGATCAATTCAAGAGGTTGGAAGTTTGGGAATTGGTAGAAAGACCAGATGGGGTTTACGTCGTCGGGCTGAAATGGATATGGAAGAATAAGTTAGATGCAGATGGCACTGTAATTCGTAACAAGTCCCGGTTGGTCGCTAAAGGATTCAGTCAAGAGGAAGGAATCGACTTCGAGGAATCTTTTACACCAGTGGCACGTCTTGAGGCTGTTCGAATGTTCTTAGCGTATGCAGCTCATAAGAATATCACCGTTTACCAGATGGATGTGAAGACGGCGTTTCTCAAAGGACAACTCCGGGAAGAGGTGTACGTTACACAACCAGAAGGCTTCGTTGACCCAGAACATCCGAATCACATTTACAGGCTTAAGAAAGCCCTCTACCGCCTTAAGCAAGCCCCGAGGGCATGGTATGACAAACTATCTGCATTCTTACTAGCCAGTCACTTAACTAAAGGATCAGTTGACCCAACTTTGTTTAAACAAAAACACAGGAAGGATATTCTCATTGTTCAAATTTATGTAGATGACATCATTTTTGGTTCAACTCATAAAAATTATTCAAACGCATTTGCAAAATTAATGAAACAAAACTTTGAGATGTCCATGATGGGTGAACTCAAGTTCTTCTTAGGACTGCAAGTTCATCAATCACCCCGTGGTATATTCTTAAGTTAGTCCAAATATGCTCAGGAAATATTGAAAAAGCATGGTATGACTAGTTGTGACACCTATAACACCCCCATGTCCTCCTCATCCCTGAAGCTAGATGCTGATCTCCATGGCACACCCATTGATCCTACGAAATATCGTAGTATCATTGGGTCTCTCATGTATCTCACAGCTAGCCGACCATGCCGGATGCATAGACACAAGGAAAAGTACATTAGGGGGAGTTCAATTTTTGGGTGACAAGCTTGTCTCTTGGTAGTCAAAGAAGCAGGACTATACATCACTGTCGTCTACCGAATCAAAATACGTCACCATGTCAGCATGTTGCGCCTAATTCATCTGGATGCGGTCACAGCTGATGGACTACGGATACGTCTTCAACAAGATTCTGATGTACTGCGACTCCAAGAGTGCCATTGCTCTCTCGTGTAACACTGTTCAGCACTCAAAGTCAAAGCATATTGCTCTCCGATATCACTTCATCAAGGAGCACGTGGAAATGGGTACAATTGAATTATATTTCGTGGGTACTGAACACCAATTGGCAGACTTATTCACCAAAGCTTTACCTCATGAAAGATTTGTTGAATTGGTTCACAAGATTGGTATGAGATGTTTAACTCCAGACGAATTGAACAATTTTCTTAAACAACATTAAATGATTCAAACATCCAAAACTATCTTGTAAATAATCTATTAAAAACACAAAAAGATTTTCCAATTATTTCATTATATTAAAATAAAAAAAAAAAAAAAAAAAAAAAAAAAAAAAAACCACACACTTAAAGTGTGCAAAAGTGAAACCGATTCAAACTATGTTCTCATCATTTCAAATTTCATAAATTTCAAATCACGAACATATTTTGAGGGGGATAAATTTTTGCACATTTATCATCTCAAATCTTCATCATTGTCAAAATCTTCATCGAAAAATATTTCTGTGATCTCTTGAACTACAAGATTATCAAATTTTTCAAAAATATGTCTTAGTTCAAGGGGGAGAAATGGATTTACACAAAGTTTCTCATCAAATTGGACAAAAGTTTCAACCGTTCTTAAAAATCAAGGACTGAAATTGTCAAGTTAGGAAAAGTTGTGTCTTTAGGATCTCAAGTGATCTAGGTTTCTAGTTAAAGGACTGAAAATGTCACAATTGGACTTTATGAGAACCAGGATACTAGTTAGGGGGCTGAAACTGTCAAAAGAACAAAGTTGATTAATTTATCTTAAAGTTTTTGACCTCAGTCAAACGCACAGGACTTAGGAAAATTTTTTCCCTCTCACTCTGAAACCCGCCAAACACGCTAAAACCCTCAAGAACATCAAGACTTTTAATTTTATTATTGAAGATTAACTTGTAAGTGTTTAATTCATTCGTGTATACCTTAGAATTGCTCGCGTATCATCTTTGTGGCATAAATTCATGTATTGTCGATTTAGGGTTTATATTAATGATTTGGGCGTTTCTTGAGTTTTGTTGTTTAGGTTAATTAATTCAGTACATTAGCTTAATAACATGTTTTAAGTCATTATGTAGTGGATTAATTAGATTCTACAACACCAGAAAAGGATGTTCGAATGATCTAGGGTTTAAGGTAGTCACGTTAGAGAGCTGAGATAAAAGAGTGTTAGGTTGTGTTGTTTGAACAGTGGGATATGCTTAATTGTTGCTTTTAATCATGAGTTTAGTGTTTCATAACTCAATTTTAACAGTTTCTCTTGATGCAAATGATTTGTTGTGATAGTCTTGACTATGACTTTGCTTTGAATGAGTTTGTGAGTGATTATATGTGCTTAGAATATGTGTTGGATGATTGTTGGATACACAATGTAACTTGTAAATGATTTGCATGAGTTGATACTTACTGAGTTTATATGTGAGTTCATCAGTCAAGTTTCTTAGTTGATATCTTTCGACTTTATGCTTATGTGTTCATATTATCGAGTTTCCATGACACTTACTGAGTTTGTGCTTAAACATGTTATCGAGTTTGTAACATACATGAAATCAGTCGACTTTGTCTCCGAGTTAGGAGACAAAAGTCATGGACTTGTCGAGTTTGTACAAATCTATCGAGTTTGTATATACTTAGCGAGTTTTGTATATACTTAGCGAGTTTGTCCAAACTTAGCTAGTTTGTCCAAACTTAGCTAGCTTGTCCAAACTTAGCTAGTTTGTAAAAAACTTAGCTAGTTTGTCCAAACTTAGCTAGTTTGTCCAAACTCAGCGAGGTTGTCCAAACTTAGCTAGTTTGTAAAAACTTAGCTAGTTTGTAACAACTTGTCAAGTTTGTATAAATTTATCGAGTTTGCATGAATTACCAAGTTTGTATGGATTACCAAGTTTGTATGATTTACCGAGTTTGTATGAATTACCAAATTTGTCCCAATTTTCTAGACTTAGAATTTTTATATAAACTTAGGATTGTGCAAATGTTTGTGTGAACTCGTTTGCTTGAAAATGGTTTGCTTGAATGATATGTGAATGTTTTCATGATTTAGCCTATCTATGTGATGCATCATACAAGTTAGACTACTATCGTGTAACAAATAACATTCACAAACACATATATATGATATCTATTGTATTGTTGTTGGTGTTTGTGACACAAAGGCTAACCATGTCTCAAGGATCCGTGACACGAAAGGAAATGATTCCAGAAGGTAATGAGCGCAAAATCAGTGAGTCAAGTTCAAGAGTGGACTTTGATAATCTGCCATGTCATCAGTCTTGCCAAATCATTGTGGTAATACTCAGAAAACACTTCATCAGTCCAGTATTGACTAATACAGCAAGCGTCCCAGAAGTGTATCTGAATCAGTTTTGGCATTCAATGGTCATACGAACACATTTTTCATATTTCATCATCACATTTTATCATTTATCATCATTCACGTTGGCTTGTGCAGACATAACAGTGCACAACCCGTTCTTGTAATGAAAGGACCCTGAGGTACGCTTCAGTGCCTCAATCCTGATCAAAGGAGTGAAAGCTTCTTATGAGTAGAATTAAACCAGAATTTTTTCTAAGTTTTTCAAAATTCTGCTCATAAGGACAAGTATTCTCTCGTCAATGGGGAGTATTTGAAAAATAATCTTTGTTCCACAAACTAAAAGTTCTTGAAATTCTTCCCACAAAATTCAAAAGGCATATTTTTATCAAACATTTATCAAAAACATCATAAGTATGCTATTTTTGAGGGGGAGAATAAAGATATGATCAAAATATGGTAATTCAAAAGTTGATATCTCACAAGAGCTCGACTCAGAATTGACCCTTGAATTGACGAATGCAAAAGTCAGTAGTCGAAAAGACATGTCCAGGACGGGTAATAATTTCAAGCCAATTTATCTGGTGATGTAAACGTGTCTCGCGAAGGATGTGTCTGAGTAGAATGTACCGATTTCGAGTGATTTTCCTTGAATGTGATCTGGATGGGTAATAATTTCAAGCTAGTTCTACTAGTGATGTAAACGTGTCTCGCGACGATCATGTTCATTGAAAATCAATCAATTCAAAAGTGCTAACTCTACCCTACATGTGCAAATTTAAATTAAACACTTATGGGCACATGTTAAGGGGGAGTATTTCTGAAAAGGGATAATTACCAAAATAGCCCAAACACAAATGGGCGGTTCCCTATCTAACCCGAAATCCGAAAATAATTGTGTTGCCCAGGGCAACCGGCATTTTTTGGGGCAACCGAAGGATTTCCAGTGTATTTTTTGGGCAACAATCGCCCTTTTTTGGGCAACTGGGGGCATTGCCCAGGGCAACCGGGGTAGAAATATCCCATTTGGGTTTTGGCTATTTTAGTAATTATCCCTTCTGAAAATCACAAAACTCTCAAAGTGTTAACAAAATATGTTTTCACAATCATAAGCACTTTGAGAGATTTTTAAAAGGTTTGGTTTATGGCAACAATAGGATAGTCATGGTGATATAAGGTGACTAAGGTTAGGAATAACCGTCCTATGATCCGCCAGAGCCGGAGGGATCTACCCAAAGACAATACCAATAGTTTAGAACTAGAAAGTCCTAAGTATGATGAAAAAATGAGAAATGAAATGAAAGGAGAAAGAAGGGGTTGAAGAATGAAACAGAAAAGTAAAGAAAATGGTGAAAAGAAATAGCCCTCCATTTGTTCAACCTTAGGGCAGACACCGGGTTCAATACATATGCTACTGGTTGTTACTATGGTAACACCGGTATTGAAGATTAAGCCGTCATGGACCCAGTGACGCACTGCACTAAACCTTCTAGCCACTCAGGTGTCTCTTAAAAGACACTTGTGTCATTTCACACGGAGAACCCTTTATTATCTATCGACCTCTCACTACGAGAAGTGTTGATATGGAGGCACTCTGCTCCATGCCTTCGACGACCAAACAAATAAGCACTGAATCAAGTCTAGAGCCATGAGATACATCAAAGATCTCTTAGGTACACTTAGTATACACTGGCTGTTCAACAAAATGAACACCAGTTGTAAAATATAAGAGTGTCCTTCGCAGATCTTAGCAATCTACCGAGAACATTCATGAGAGAATTCACAAATTGTGATTCTCAGTGATTGAATGGAAATCCTGCCAGGGTCAACATCAAACAGCCCTAACATCAGGTCACTTCGGTAACCCCTTGTGGATTACGCTTAGTGTTAGCTCCAAAACGGTCTACAGTCGTAGGGTGATCTCCAGCGACTCACTGAATCGTGGGTGCACTTCGGTGTGTCAGTGTAAGCCCTTTCGGGGGTATCCGATTCAGAACGGCCTGGTTTAGGATTAGAGAAATTCTTCACACTATGCTGTTGATAATCTCGAAGTCCAAACCTGTAAGTGCCGGATGATTTATTGCTAACTGTTTACCTGCAGCGAATCATGGAGACCTGAAGTTCCACCATCTTTCCATCATGCTCGTATCCTGAAGTAAAGTTCTCACAAAGACTACGGAATAACAAAAGTTCAAAGAAATTCAAGAAAAGTCAAAAATCAAATACGTTAACCTTTCACAAGTCAAAGATCAAGCTTTGAAAAGAGAACTACGCGATATATGAAGAGCAAAATTCAAAGAACATATGAGCATGGTGGAAAAGACGTAAAGACACTATTGGAGAGTGGTAGATCGAGAGATTATCATATCGTATCTTATCAAGAACCAAGAACAAAGATTCCAATGACGTCAGAAGCCAAGAAGCAAAGACGACGTCAAGCAACCTTGATGACCAATACTTAGGGGGAGATTGTTGGGAACACTTTATTATTATCAAGTATTGATCATTTCTGTAATAGGTTGCTTAGGCTTTTAGGTTTGATTTAAGGCCCAGCCTGTGTAGAAGGCCCATGGGCTGTGTCTAGTTATTTATATTAATTATGTTTTAATTAAGGCTTAGAGCCCATGCATTGTAAAACACTATAAATACCCCCTCCCATTCAAGGGAGAGGGTTGGTTGATTGAATGAGCATATCACCTTCATTATTGATAAGACAATCTCCCACCCTCTTTCTCTCTCTAACTTTCTCTCTCTAGATCTAGGATTAATTAAATAGCTTGTGTGATAAAAGTGAGTAACATCAGACGTGCTCACGCAACTACCAATGCCAAATAACTCTATGTTTACATCATGTAAACCTCCTAGTATGTCAAGTCTAGGTTACAAAAATTATTTTATCAAGTATACTATTCATCTAACTTACTATATCTAACATTCTACCAAAACAAGCCCTATACGTTTACGGTTATTTCAAAAACCCTAATTTCAAGTTAAAACTAGTTTGAAAGTGTTCAAGAATTAAGTATAAGTTATCCTAGCTAAATTTTCCTTCCTAAACTTTAGTACAACCACTTAAAGACCAATGTACAAGCCTTTTAAGCTTAGAACCCAAATTAGGTTATTTAAGTGCCTAAACCATGTTTAAACCTTACCACCACTTTAGTACAAGGTACAAATCCATGATGCATGATTCCTATACCCTAAACTTAATCCCTAAATCATTTCTAAACCCTAATCCTAACCTTAAACCTTAATCTAAAACCCTAAACTTATTTGAAACCAAACATAGGTTTTTACTTAAAAACTAAGCTAGCAACCTTCCACCACCATGATCCACCACCTTTCTTGCCTACTTAGCACCTTAAGCAACCTACGTAGCACCACCATCACCACCGTCACCTCCCTTGGCCTCTAAGGAGGTCTCGTCACCTCCTTGCTGCTGTAACCTTACCACGACCACACAACACCCTTCACCATTCCTAGCTACTATCCTAGCCCCTCCTAGTCACCACCTAGATGCCATGAATCACCACCCTACCACCCTTGGCAACCACACCAAGTTTACTTGGTCACCAAGGGTGTTCGACCCTATAAATAGCCGAGCAAACACACCCTTTCAAAATCATCCCAAACAGCCTCACCACCTCAAAATTTTGCTCTCACTCAGTCCTAGCAGTAGTATAGAAGTCCTTAGAAGCTATTGGAAGCCAAGACCAAGCCTTGGAAGCCCTCGTCGAATAGTTCTAGCCGAGAAAACCCTAAACCTCACTTCGAACCATTTTTAGTCGAGTAAGTCATCCCACTTGTTCAATAAGCTCTCTTATGGTTTTAGAATGCTTATAAGCTTTGTTATATCCTATATAAGTCCCTTGTTTAAGGCTTGATCACAAAACTTTGGCATTTTCTTTTTAAAACCTTAAATACATATCGATTTGGTATTTTTGGTCATAAGCCCTTTCCATAAGCTATAAGATCTTAAAAGCTACTTATCTAGGCTTATTCTAATAATCCATAAGTTGTAAAACCCTTTTGTTATACTAAGAACACACTTTGCATGGTTTTTGGACTAGTTTTGTAACGTATTCCATGCATAGGGGTATATATTGTAACTTTTGGAAACTATTAAGTATAAGGGTTATTTCTGTCATTTTCATAAAATTATAAGCATAAGGACCTATTTTGTAAAGTTTTAAAGTTAAAGGATTAGTACATATATATAATTATTATATAAAGGACTAGTTTTGTAAAAGTTTATAAGTCAAGGGGATATATAGCCAATTTACAAACTTAAGGGTATAAATGAATTATTTTTATAAATTGAAAACCTATCTCTTTAACCTAACAACCTATCACGGTAATAGGGAATTTCATGTGAGAGGTTTCATTTGGGTATACGTTTCGACGAGTTTGCTGGGTTTACGAGTTAAAGTGCCCTGGCTCCTCAAACGTTTACTACATGACCTCTAGATTATGATAGCCCGAACAGTGTTACGTTATATATAAATCTAGTGAATTAAATAAACATATACTTTAAAAACAAAGTTTAGAAACACAGACAAACCAACTAAGACTTGACATACACTACCCCAGGTTGCGTGAGTAAGCCGTCTAATATCTGAGTCACTTTTGACATCAATCAGATTTCCCTAAACTAAGGTGAGTTCGTAGCCTCGCTTTTAAATGTTTTGATTATTTTATGAAAACCCGCGAGGGGGATACATGCTATAAACCATGCATATTATTAATACCCCACTTTTATATGTTTTTCAAACTCCGTGAGTTCGTAGCCTCGCTTTTAAATGTTTTGATTATTTTATGATAACCCGCGAGGGGGATACATGCTATAAACCATGCATATTATTATTACCCCACTTTTATATGTTTTTCAAACTCCGTGAGTTCGTAGCCTCGCTTTTAAATGTTTCATAAACCCGTGAGGGGGATACATGCTTTAAACTGAATACACGTATTTTTCTCCTGATTCATTATTGCACGAGTACCTTTACCTGCCACTATTTCTCAAATTTCATGAACCATAATCACTTGTGTGTGAACGCGAATATTGTGGATAGATCTATCTGGAGTGTGACTACTCCCGTTGGTTTGCCCCTACCGGGTACCAATAGCACTATATTTGATAACAATAGGTAACTTTGGTAAGTTACCTCCCCAGAGGACTTTAGTTCCTCAAATATCACTAAGGTGATCCCCATGTTAATGTGTTGGTGTCATGAGCTTAGTTGCAATAATAGTCATTTCCCGTGATAATTGCATTCGTTGCAATTATTACAAACTATGGGTGTAACAACGGAACCCATATGAACTTATATTCAACCATTACAAACTAAAACCTATGAACTTCACTCAACCTTTGTGTTGACCCTTTTAGCATGTTATCATAGGTAATTGAGCAACATATGGCATGGAGTGGCACTGAACTTGAGGACTTTCAAACCTGTTATCATTCAAACTCTATGTTTCACATAGATTTTGGGACCTCCTTTTGTAAAACTCTGATATTTTAATAAATGATAACTTATCTTTACAAAACGTCTCTTTTTTAGTCGTTTTTTATTACTGTGACTATGTATCAAGAAGTAATACCCCAGATTTAGCTTCCGCTGCTATTTGTGAAAATGGGGGTGTTACAAAACAAGAACAAAGAACGAAGATATAAAAGACGTCAAAGCCAATGAAGCAATGAAGACGTCAAGAAACCTTTGATGACCAACCCTTAGGGGGAGATTGTTGGGAATACGTGTAACTATTATCAAGTGTCGGTCATTAAGTTTTGTAATAGGTTGCTTAACTAAATAGGCTTATATGTTTGTTATTATTACTAGGCTTATGAAGTAAGCCCATGGGCTTATGTTAAAGCCCATTCGTGTACAAGGAAGGAACTAAGGATGTTGCCCTAGCTTCCTCTCCTATAAATACTTATGTAACCTCACATAGTGAGTGGTTGGTTATTTCTTTATGCTAATAAACCTTTGTCGCTTTTTCTATTGAAGTAATCGACCATCTATCGTTCTCTCATTTCTATCATTTATATACTTGTGTTGAATCTATTATTGTGACCTAACAAAACTATTTTGTTTACTATGTGAACGATGCTTTTTCCAACAACTATGTTGTTGTGACAAATTCGCAAGAAAGACTGTTGTACCAAAATAAAAACTGAGACCAAACGATTCACCCATTTAAGCTCAAACTTTTCAGAAATGAAGTTTAATGACTTAGGAATAAAAAATTGGGTTCAAATGCATTCATTTACTATGCAAACAACGTGTTTTCCACGAGTATACAGTTGGCACAACAAGCCTTTTAGAGGTTTAAAAAAAAATAATAAAAAAAAAAAAAAAAAAAGCATTCGATGAATGAGTTTGATCCCAATATCCAATCATGAAATAAGTACTAGCTACTCAAAACAGTGGCACAACATGCCTATGCTTCAAACACTATTGTTCCCCATAATATAATATTTCAGAAACAAACATTACAACCAGCTTGTGGTTTACGTTTCAATAAGATTACAAAAACTTTCAATACAAACATTACAACTGTAAAATCAATACCATGAATCTTAGCAGCTTCAAACATTTTTTACACAAATTAGAACAAATTATGCGATCACTTATACTCGTTCGGTCCTTCATATTTTTAGCAACCAAATATGATTCTCATATTTCCTTCGAGATCACATAAATATAAACTCTTAAAATTGCAAATTGCATGTATACATATTATATTATCTTTTACTATACCATCATTAAAATAAGTTGCATCCAAAAGCTTTTAATCTTTATTTAGCCAAATGCAACTACCAAATTCTTTTACCAAAGAGTTAAAGTTGTCCAGTTCCAAAATTTCCCAATATATATAGTAACGAGTGACCTATATACAGAAGACCAAATAATATATACCAGTTTTTCTCAATTATTTTAGAATAACAGTTTATGCTATTCATCATCCAATAGCTCACATTTAAGTTACTGGTAGTTATTATTAAATTTCATCAGATGCTTTGACCAAGAAACAAAACCAGTTTCAATTTCATATTCCTCAACGAAACAATATTAAAACTTTTCAAGAAATTGTCTCAATCATTTTCCAGTCAACTATTGCCTCTAATAGCAAGGAGTCTGTCTTACGATTGTTAGGTAATATGTGAATTGCTACAAAAGACAAACAAGGAATATGTTGATCATAACAAGAAAAAATAAAGTGTAGATAAACATACCGTAAACCTTTTGATTATTTAGACTCAAAGAACACAAATAAGGAACATGTTGAGGTATGTGAAGCTCACAGTTTCCTTAAGAAATATTCGTCCTCTCTACAATGCTTGAGAATCATGAACGTATATCTCTCATAATACAACAACAATAGATAACTCCTAGCACAAATGGGTTATCAAGGCGAACGAATACGTGTCTTCCCTCTAGTACGGATCGGATACACACAATGACAAGATGAACGGTAAACAAAAGGAGAGTTGTGAGTTGTGTTTCTTGGTGTGTATGAAATGAGAGAATAACTCTCAATTTATAAGGAATTGTGATGGAAGAAACGGTTACAATTAATTAATAAAATTAATTTTACTAATGTTTCATAATTTAAAATAAAACCATAAATTAATTTTATTCTCGATTCACGTTAGTATATATGATAACACTATCAATTGTCATGAAAACCATTTGACATATTTTCCAAGAGCTAGATCACCTAAAGGTAAAACAATCTTTTCTAAAAATAGGTTAAGAATCCTGCCTAATAAGCTGTTTGTGGGCAAACTAAATTTTCTTAGAATTCGTCACGAAAAGAAAAAGAATCAAAGGGTGCGTGTGTGTCATTCTCAAACATAGACCATCGATCCAGTAAATAAATAGTATATGAAGATCAATAAACAACATAACATCAGAAAGAGTTTAGTAAGATTGTAATAAACTATCTTATGAACGATTGAACCAAACCACTTGACAAGCTAATTTTGAGTACAAGAGTTTTGTTTGCAATGAAATTTTCAAGATTTGAGAAACTTGTCCCTTTCGTTGTTATTTCACGAAAAGGCTAAACATCCCTTCTACAAATAGGGCAAGAACCTTGCCTAATAAGCCATCCGTCTATGCATTTTAAGTGAAATATGTGTCTACAACCTGGTAGCTCTCTTCCTTCTTCTTTGTTCTTGAAATCTTGTAAGCAGATCACACAATTTGTCTCATTAAATTCCTCGTCTCTTTGATCCATCATAGATAAATTTTCAAATATGCGTATGGGAAGTTTGTTTATTGTATCTTCAGATAATCCTCTTGACCCATTGTTGCCTGTGTCAAATATGTCTGTAAAACTCAAACTCATTTCGATAGCACTCGCCTGCAAAATCATTGAAAAGACCACTTAATTTTGGTAAATTCTAAAGTGCTAAACACGCTAACACACATAATCAAGTTAATTACTAAATGCAAGTGTTTTGAACTCTTGAACTTGTATCAAATTGTATTGCACGTATACAAAACATCACAACATGTAAAGTTGTACACGACGTAATATAAAACCATCACACTTGATACTTTTTTCATCTAATACAAGAAAGTCGCATTTTTACATATTATAACTGTATGAAAATGTAGATATGAAATGAAAAAACGGAAAGTGACGCGTATATGATAAAAGTTACCCATATATATATGAGTTGGTTAGATGCAATTGATTACCTCATTAATAGAAAAGATTCATGAATCTGTAAGAAAAGATGCAATTGACTACTTTGTAACAAATTATAACAAAACAAACCCCACCATGTTTTGATCGTATTTCTATAAATGTACATATTCTCAAACTTACCTGCCATTGATAAGCTTTAAGAACAGCAGGACTGACCCACTCAAAGAACACTTCCCCATTAAGAAGGCTATGTAACAGTGCTACCTGGAAATTGTTTAACCACCACATGTTAATGGCCAAAATGCTACCCAATCATATATAAAAGTTGTTATTGCTTTTTACTGCAACTAATAGATAGTTTTATTGGTATTTGGGATAACTCTAATTTGGAATAAGCAATCTCAATTCTCAAATAGCCTCATAACTATTTATTTATTTATTTTATTTTTTAGTATAAAAACACGTTAAACAGATAAGCAGTTTTAATAAGCAATCTCAAACAAGTTAAGATTGTTTATCCAAACTGCTTATCTGATTATCTAACAAATTTCATAAGAAAAAACAAACAAGTATGAGTGAAAACCTTAGAGAATGGTTCACCATTAGCCATCATATCCATGAGTTGCAAAGCCGTGATTGCACCAGTGATCGCACCCACAAACGATCCACGAACTAACCCTGTTTCCGTGGTTTGTCCATTAATTGCACCCATGATTATCCCAACTAGCGCTCCTCCTGCATCCCAAAATTCAAACCAATTAATTAGTCCCGTTTTTTGTATCTTCAAATGCTAACACACACGTACCTGATCACCAACCATAACGCACAACCTATTGTTGGTGTTCTGGACTACTACTAGGATGCATGTTAGTAAATATATATTGGTATTAAAAAAAGAAATTCTTTTGTAACTTCAAATATTGACACACATATGTTTGTGGTCTCATACTACTAGGCCAAAAACGTGTTGGTAATATAAACTTATACAAAGAAGAAAAGAAACGAGAAACGAACCACAAGCAAATGCACAAGTGATTGAAGCCATGAAGACTCGGTTTACGACATTTAGAAAAGACCGTAATTCGAAATGAACCATGTGTACGTATTGCGGGAGAAAATAAAGGGGGACGGTGGAGGTGGGAAAAACGTAGGGGAAATGTGAGTGAATGGATTTGCAATAAAAGGAAGAAGAGAAGATGCATTTATAGCTTGAAAGAGTATAGAAAACAGGAGAATGCATTTATTAATATCAAAGATAGTTTTCAAACTTTGTAGATTTTTCTATTTTTGTAAAAAATTTATTAGAAAGTTTGAGTTTTTGTAAGAATGATGATGATGGTTTGTGCATGAGAAAATGAAATATAAAAAGATTCATAATGTATGGATTATTTAGGAATATTGTCTAAAACTTAAGACAAACCATATATAAAAGCCAAAATTAAGTCGCAGTACGTGTAGAACCAGATTATACCTGGTCTACTTATGTAATTATAGCAAAAGCAAGAATTTTAAGTGTGGTTCACAACTCAGTTTAGTGTTAAATCATATGTTTTCGTTTTTGGTTTTGGTTTCGCAAGGTTTAGTAGGGTTGCAGTGTTGCACTATTGCACAGCTTAGGGGGTGTTTGTTTAAGCTTATATATGGGCTTATGAGCTTATTTCATTTCGGTTTATATTCCATAAGCCTCAATTTTCTGGCTTATTTTGAGACGTATGGGCTTATATAAGCTTATTGTATCATAACAAACTTATATAAGCCCACATGCCAGAAAACTGGGGCTTATGAAATATAAGCCGAAAGACAAATAAGCTCATAAGCCGCATATAAGCTTAAACAAAGACCACCTTAGTCACAAATAGCCTTCTTTCAATTTATATAGTTCGTATTGTTTCAAACTCATTTTGAAAAACAAATATTTGGACATTTCTTGTTAGGTGTGTTCATAAAACCGACAAACCGAGCCGAACCGCTCAATCCGAAACCGAAAAAACCCCGCATATCACGATTCGGTTTCGGGTTTTATATTTAGATATCAGCGGTTAACCAAACAGAACCGTGTATAATATACATGAAGATTTTTGACTAAATATCCAATTCATTGTAATAGTATTAATTATATTATTGCACTACTACGACTTTTTTGCTCCTAATATAAATATTCACTAAACATCTATACGTGAAATTGATTAATGTGATTGTAACATATAAACGTTGAATAATTATTTTTTGTTAATATGTTATGTATGTTTATTTGAATGCAATTATTGTGACGGAATAACTTTAATATGATTTTAATCTATTCAATGTTATATAACTTTACTAAAAAAAGTTTTTTATTTTTATTTATTTATTTATTTTTGCATCAGTAGTCTTCTGGCAGCGCGTGCCGGGGCGTCCAACATCCAATGGAGGTGATTCAAGTTCGGTCTTGTGCATGTTTGAAAAACGAAGAGAATAACAATGACGGAGTCAGTTAACCCAAATCGGTTAAACAGTTATGGAACAAATAGTATGCAGAAAGGATTTTGGCCAAAAATTACAATTTTTATTTTTTTCTCTTTTTGGAAGAGGGGTAAATGGTGGCGGTTACGGTTTGACAGGGTGTCATAAAGAAGGCGGCTTAACTTAGCCATCTAGGTGTGAGGATAAGACCCGCTCTGATATTACGTTAAATTGATAAAAAGCAAGTAGTTTGCCTTTCATTATTAAACACTATTTATAAACTACATTAGACATAACAATAAACTCCAATGATCCTAGAATCCACAACTGGACTTGCGCTATCTACTCCTATTTTCTAACACTATACTTGTGCATATCCCACAATCTATTTTAACAAATGGGTTACCAAACTCTTAAAATCCCCTGTTTATGATGTATCTCTACCACCTATAAACAAATTTAACTAATTTTGAAAACTTAAAATTTTTAAAAAATGAGTAAAGTGCATTCCTCAAAATACCACTTACTTAAAATAATTAACTTACGAAAACTTTGGAGCCAATACATGGTTTAAACTTTGACATAAAATCTCTTAAATGTTAAATTACGAACGGAAACTTTGGAAACAATAATAGAGACCTGTTACAATACATGATTCTTTTTAATATTCAACAGTTTTCAAATAATTAGGCCTAAACACAACTATTATACATGATTCTTTTTAATATTCTAACAGTTTTCAAATAATTAGGCCTAAACACAACTATTTAAACACCATTAACTTCTTATAACTCTTGTGGAAATTTATAGTTAAATTGAAAGTTGAAGGAAATGAATAATTAAAAAAATGTTGTTTGCGCGGGTATTCGTCTAGGGTCAAACGGATGCAACCGGTTCCATCAATTATTAAAAAAAAAAAAAAAAGGCTGCATGAAGGGTATACTAGAATCACAAGTTCGCAAGTATAGTTATTTGCCGTTATACACCGTCGCTTTGTGCGGATATTTGGAGCTTTTTTTGAGCTATAAGCTTTTTCTTACAAAAATAATCTCCTCCAAAACAAGTAGCTATGTTTGGAAATATCAAGTGCAAGCTTAATTTTAAACAGGTAGCTTCAAAGGGAAAAGTTGATTCATGAAGCTTTTAAAATATTTTGGAGCTGTTAAAAAGTAAAATTACTGTTAACTGCTAATTTACCAAACACTTTTACTGAAAAATCAGATACAACTTGTAGCTCATGTCACTACAACAATCAGGAGGACGGGCGAGGAAGCTTTGGGCGGGGACGCCCATGTCCCCGCCGAAAGTCGCTAAAAGACAAAAACTATGCTGAGCTTGCACACAAACTCGCTGACCATTTACTAAATTTTCAACGCAAACTTTCGGCGGGGAAGCGTCCCCGTTGAAAGTGGATTTGATATTTTGCAAACTTTGACCAAAATTGCAACTCTTAATTGTTCCTGGGTTTTTTCCCCGCCACACCTTTTAGCGGGGACACGTCCCCGCCAAAAGGCTAAATACACAGTTCCAACCTTTTGGCGGGGACGTGTCCCCGCTAAAAGTAGTATCCAGTTTTCCCTCCTTGCAATTACTTTATCCCGCCAATATTTTCTACTAATGCTAATAGCTTTTGGCGGGGACATGTCCCCGCCAAAAGTGTTGGCGCCAATTTTTCTGCCAAATTGCAACTTTATCCCCCCAAAGTTTTACTTATATATAACCTAACCGATCATCCTCAATTCGGCAAAACACAAATAACCTAATCGTCAATTCCCACAAAACATACATAATAGTGGTTGGTTACACCCCGGAAGAGGAGTTGTTGGGAATTAAATGTTCTGAAGATTAGTACTGCTGGTTCATAAAGGAAAATACTCTAAGTGTCGATACTACTGCTGTAAGATACTGCTACTAGAGTAAAAGATACTGCTGTTGGAGTGACTCATACTACTGCTGAGTGGATAACTATCACGTATTTTACTGCTGACTAGATAAGTATGAAAAATATATTTGTGTATAAAAGTCAAATATATACGGTAGATAATATCTTAGATATGTGTTCAGTCAACAAGTTGTAAACACAAAACATGTTATATCTTAGCTACTGACACACACAAGCTAGCAAGTAGTCGAATACTCAAGTGTGCATGTGCTTAGATATTATATATACAGAGAGTTAGTCATAAGTTAGAAATTGACTGAGTTGAAATAATACAATAGAAAATAGTTTTTTTTTTTTTTTTTTGTAATAGAGATTCAAGGTTTTGTAACCCTAGTGATAGTGAAGATCACTCGTATTATTCTCAATAATATTGAATCGTTTGATGTTATACTTTCTGTGTTCATTATCCAATAACAAGCATTACTAGGGATGAGCATATCGAACCGAATCCCGAAACCGTCCCGATCCCGTCCCGAAACCATACCGAGTCTCGATATACGGTACGGTACCGGGACTACTAAATGAGGCCAAAAAAATTTTGGGACATTCCGGGTTCGGGACGGGAATTATTCGGGAAATCCCGATTTGGTACCGAAATTAGAATAATCCATGTTTTTTAATGAATTGTGTTATCCAAACACCCATTTGTTCCATCCAACAAGCAAACGAAAGGTAAAAATAAAAAACCCCTATTGTTACTAACAAATAACCACCAAAGTTCTTTCACAAAATCTCCCAAAAAATTAAACCCTGATTTATTATCAATCACACAAGTCATCTCAATCTTTATCATTGGAAAAGTATGGAGGTATGTTAGTAACACCAATCGTTCATTATTTTATTGTGCCATGTAGATATAGAAGAAGAGATTGCCAAGCAAAACGCTAAAGGAAAAGGGATGTGAGTTGCACAAGATTAATTGTTTTGTTGAACATGATTTAGTTTGTTTATTTTGATGGTATTACTGACGATACATGAGACCACCTGCAAACATGTATTTTGATGGTATTTTGATGGTATTATTTTGATGGTATATACTTGATCTTCTTAGAAGTGCTCCATACGAAACATGTGCTAATGATGGTATTAGTTAGCTTTGTATCACTATACCTAAACATGTGTAATCCAATAGCTAATCTGTACAACTAATGCAACAAGTAATGAGCTCCTTTTAGATACAAGGATGTTTTATGTTTAGCATTTGATACACCGCTAGTGAAAATGAGAAGCCAAATGAATGTAGTCAAAGGAGCATGTATTTTCAAGATAAAAACCGGCTAAGAAACATGTGGGGTTGCTTATGCATTTATGTGCAGTTTATGATTGTCATCAGAGTTTATTGCTATGTGTAAAATTATTTTACCAATTTTATCTAAACTAAAACGGGAATATCCCGATATGTACCGATTTCCCGGTACCGAATCCTGGAACCGGTACCGGTACCGAAATCCCGTTCGGTACGGTACCAGGATATACTTTTCATGCTCGAGAAAAATTCGGGAGCATCAATTCGGGACAGGATCGGGACGGGATTGGTCCCGAGCTCATCCCTAAGCATTACTATTCCATTTCCAATAACCAATATCCTTCTAAGTGTGGTTAAGTAGATTCCGCATACTTAATCATATTCACTCAAAGTATCATATACACACATTACAAAGGACTAACATCCTCATAGTGTATTTAAAACAATCCTCATAAGTGATAAAGGGTTGTTAGATCCTCTCAATTGGTATCAGAGACAGGATGATATCTTTGATTTAGAAGAAGAAATGGAGATGGAGAATACCCAGTCTACAAACATTGCTGCTAAGTTACCTATGCTCAAACAGAATGAGTTTGAGATGTGGAGGCTAAGGATTGAACAATACTTCTTGGTTCAAGATTATGCTCTCTGGGATATTATTCTGTATGGTGATTCTTTTACACCAGGTCTTACAGAATTCATTGTTGAAGGCAAAACAGTTCAGAAAAGGAACACTGGACCTTTTACCAATGATGAAAGGATACATAAGAGGAATGATCAAAAGGCAAGGAATTTGCTGCTTATGACCATTCCTGGTGAACAGATATTATCCTTTAGCAAGTATCCTGATGCAAAAACTCTGTTTGAAGAGCTTTGTGCATGGTTTGGTGGTAATGAAACTACCAAGAAGACTCAGAAGACATTGTTGAAACAAAGTTTTGAAAACTTTAGCTCAAATAGCAATGAATATCTTGATAAGTTGTTCACACGATTGCACAAGCTTGTCAGTCAGTTAGCTGTGTTGGGAGTTGAGATAGCTAAGGAAGATCTCAAAATGAAGTTTTTAAGAAGTCTACCTGTAGAATTCAATACTCATGTGGTTGTCTGGATGAATAAGCCAGACATTGAAACCATGAAACTCAATGATTTATACAACAATTTCAAAATTGTTGAACAAAGTCTGAAGAAGTCTGGAAGCTACAGTACTAGTTCTGGGAATATGGCACTTATGTCATCTCCCAGCATTAGTAAGTCAGAAGAGGTAGATGATCCTGAAGGTGTTTCTACTGCTAGCTTTGGTGTTTCTACAGCTAGTTCACAGAAGAATGTTGCTGGACTTGGAGATTCAACATTCTATGCATTCCTGACTAGTCAAACTAGTGGTTCTCCTCTAACTCATGAAGACCTTGAACAGGTGGATGATGATGATTTAGAAGAGATGGATATCAAGTGGCAGGTTGCTTTACTAAGCATGAGGGCTAAAAAGTTTTGGCAGAGAACAGGAAAGCAGATTACCATTAATGGTAATGAAACTGCTGGGTTTGATAAAATGAAAGTAGAGTGTTTCAATTGTCACAAGTTGGGACACTTTGCAAGAGAGTGTAGGAAGCCAAGAAAGTAGGATAATAGGAGCACATGGTATAAGCAAGACAAGAAGAATGAAGTCACAGTGGAAGAACCAAAGGCTATGCTAGCCATTGATGGTGTTAGCTATGATTGGAGCTTCATGGCTGATGAAGAGGAAGCACCAACAAAAACTGCAATGGTAGCAACTGAGATTGCATTGATGGCCTTTTCTGATTCAGAGGTAAATTCTAAAATCAGTTGTTTTGAATCTTGCTCTGCTCTTAAAGCATTTGAAATACTTAAAAAGCAATTTGATGATCAACTGTTAGAGCTAAATGAAACATGTTATAACTTATCTAATCATAAAAGAGGTTTAGCTGTTCTTGAAACACAAATTTTGCATTATAAAGGAAATGAATCTAAGTTTAGTGATGACATAGCTGTGCTAAAAAGATATTTAGATTACAAAATAGATGAGATATCTATGCTCAGAGAAGAACTAGAAAAGATCAAAAAGGTAAATGCAAATGTCAAGATAACAGTAGATACTCTAGCTCATGCCTCAGATGGAATCAATAAAATTTGGTAAGCTCAAGTTGTCAATAAAGCTAAGTCTGGTATAGGTTACAAGTCTGTTCCTCCACCATACAGAGGTGTTCCTTTACCTCCAGGTATTGACCTAGCACACACAGGTTTAGATGAGTTTCAAGAACCAACATTTGAATATGGTTCTAAGTCTACTGAGAGTCCTAAATTAGCAGAGGTTTTTGAGAGTGCAAGTGATGCCTCACTCCCTGAGGACAAGGTTCCCTCTAGTAGCAACTCAAATGGTCTAATTATTAAGGACTGGACATCTGATGATGATGAGGAAGATCAGGTTATGGCTAAACCTGATGTTGTTAAGTTAGCAGGAACAAGTGTTCCTAAGGTAATCAAAAATCATACTGTTAGGCCTAAAACATATGTTAACCAGTCTAGGCAAACAGTTAGATATGCTAAGTTGTATAGGTCTACAATCAGGTCTCATGTTCCTAGGGGAAACCAGAGGAACTGGAACAACTTAAAAATTCAACAACTTGGTAATGATTTTGTGATGTTTAATAAAACATGCCATATATGTGGTAGTTTTGAACATCTGTATGCTAACTGTGATTACCATTAGGGAAGAAAGATGGTATATGGGAAAACTAGGGTTACTGGGCACACAAACTTAAGGGTGAATCAAAACAATGTTTCTAGAAAGACACACCCTAATGTAAACAGCACAATGAACCCCAGAACAAAAGTTTTGATGAAGTCTGGCACAAAATCAGTTTCTACTGCTAGACCAATTCATACTGCTCGAACAAAACCAACTGTTTCTTGTGCCAAGCAAACAACAAGGTTTATTCAAACAGCACAGAAAACAGTGAAAAATCCCTTTAACCAGAAAAATCTTGTTCACAACATAAAATGGGTACCAAAAGTTAAAACAACTGGGCCAGCAGTTTCTACTGCTAGGTTTGTGAACACCAAAAGGGAAAATAGGGGCAATGCTGTTAAGGCCTCAGCGTGTTGGGTTTGGAGACCAATTAAACCCAATGGTGCATCAATTATTTTAAAGAAATTTGATTACATTGATGCACGAGGCAGATCCAAGTCAGTAATGGCTTGGGTCCCCAAAGGAAACTAATATTCCTTATTTCATGTGCAGGAACATTCAAATACTAAACAAGAAGATCAAGGATACTCAGACAGTGGATGTTCAAGGCACATGACTGGCAACATGTCATACCTTTAAGACTTTACTCTTTATCCACCGAGCGAATCAGGGGAGTATTTGATTTCATTCTTTTACCTTATTTACTTTTACATCTTGTTATTTGAACATTGGGGACAATGTTCATCTTAAGTGTAAGGGGTGGTAAAGTATGATACTTTAGAGAATACTATTACGCTTGATTTTTCATTTGTTTAATGGTAGATGTGTAATAAAACTGAGAGAAATACCTGTTAAGGCAATTTTAGTGCCAAATTTAAAATTTTTTACAACATATAGGAGTGAAACTTTGGTCTTAATGAGCGTCTCACGGATAGGAGATATATGACTAGCACAAAACCGTACCACTAAAAAATTTTCCACCCCCAAATATGTGAGGTTCGCCCCTAGAATTGGTAGGAAAAGCATTTATGCTATGATGTGTGTACCGGTAGCACTTAGATTCTAGAACTTGCGTTAGGACCATTCCGAGGCCACAAGTGAGACTACATTCGTGTAGTTAGATTTACTACATGATAAGAGGCATTAGGATTAACCCATTGTTTTACACCTGTGTTTTTGTTATAATTACGTTGGCTACATTGGTCAAGTAATTCTCCCACACCCTTTGCGTTGTACTCATTTTTAGTACACGATACCCATAGTACACCCCTCAGAGCCTATCTTTTCGTTTCTAACTTTAAGCATTTTACTTAAAGTAAGAATTTGTTTACACCCCACTTAAATGTACACCCAAATCGCCTTAGCCTACCTTGTATGCACTCATTTTTAGTGCATTATTGTGACAACATTTGTTTAAACCCCAAGTTAATTATCTAATTGATTACATGGTTGCTAAGTCAAGTCATATCCTTGTACATATTGTTTTGGGACGATTGTGTTGATCCCAGTTGAGCTTCACGATCTTATTAATTGCTTTAGATAAATCTAAGACAATCGGTATAGAAACTGATCTTGAGTTGTATATCAAATATTATGCGGAACTTAATATTTGATCTTAAGAAGAATTAAAACCCAAAACGAATTCTCAAACAACACTTCAATATATTAATACGATTGTTCGGCAGCAATAAGGTTACAAGAAACCTTGAAGTGTAAACAATAATACGTATGCTAAGATAATCGATATCTAACCCTAACCCTAGAATCTCCTTTTATAGCGTAAGGAGTCCTAGTCGGTTTACAAGACTTTCTATACAAGAAAAATATTCATACGTATCTTTTCTATAATTATCCTTAACATACTATACATATCTAATAAGCAGCAGAGTAAATCTTCTAGCAGCAGAGTCTTCGTAAGCTAGCAGCAGAGTTACACTTTGCTTATTCTTCCAACCAGCAGAGTCATTATACTAATCAGCAGAGTCACATAACTATTCAGCAGAGTTATGTTTCTCGAATCAGCAGCATCTTTTAGACCCAACAGATTGGGACTCATGGGTAAAGTACTAGTGTAATGGAGTAATGGGGAAGAACAACATTATTACCCCCATATGTGCTAAATATTTTAAAAGTACTCCAAATGTTTCGATTTTCTTAATTCGAGTCATTAGAATAGTTAATTGTAAAGTTATGTAAAAGTTCAAGTGTAAGGGGGATACAACCCCCCTGCGATGTATTATTTTGGATGGTAGGGCAAGAGTGTATGTCAAAAAAAAAAAAAAAAAAAAAAAAAACATACGGACTACCATCCCGTTTCATTTTATGTTTATCTTATCTTTTTGTTATTTTTTTCATTAGCTTAAGTCGAGTCTAGTCTTGGCTTAGCAACGCCATATTGTACATGTAATTAATCAAGATCTTTAACTCGCCACCAGTAAAATATCCTTTATCCAACAAAACTGTGTTTATCATATCCCTACACCTAACGTTATAACCCGTTTAAAAGCCCTCTTTGATAGTTTATCTTAGGTGCTTACGCCTAGTGGAGGAGGTTTTTGATCCTTTCCAAGCCTATGGTAATCTATTTGCTATGACAGGTAGTGAGAGATATTATTCATTTTCATTTATGAGATACACTTTTATGACACCTGAGAGATGTGAGTATCTAAACACTACTTGTGAGGTGCTAGTGTGTAATCTCCGTGCTTATTATGATTAAAGGGGAACGACTATTTGTTGTAATTACTTTTATATTAGCGTTAAATGACCCCTAACTTGTATTTTGATTAGAATAAAAGCGCATTTGCTTGAGGACAAGCAAATCTCAAGTGTAAGGGTATTTGATGAAGCGAAAAGTGTACCGCTTTTAGGGGGTCGTTTAAACCCTAAATCGTATTTATTTGATCAAATATTGCCCTAAATCGTTCCTTTTGTCATTTTAGGTACTTTGGAGAAGAAATCTGGAAAAGGAAGCATTTTGGACGTTTTTGGAGCATAAAAGTGAAGAAAACGACAAAGTCTCAAAATCTGCTGGAAAAGTACCTGTGACGGCGTCAAGCCCCAGTGTGACGCCGTCAACCCTTGATAAGCCAGAGAGGATTTTGGAAGATTAAGGGGGACGGCGTCAAGAAGGCCGTCAACCCTTGACGCGCCAGAGAGGATTTTGGAGGATTAAAAGGGGACGGCGTCAAGAAGGCCATCAAGAAACCCTAACCGCGGCGAGGTGACGGCGTCAGCTCTATAACGTGACGCCGTCAGATCTGATTTTCTATATATATTCTCATAATTTTTAGTCATTAGTGTGCAACTTTGTGAGGAGAAACCCTAAGACGATTTTTCTGCCATTTTTAAGGGTTTTATACCCTTGGATCTCCCATGTTCAATTGAATATAAGTAATCAATTAATCATTCAATATGTCTATGTGTTGTTTGATTATATCTTGTTCTTGTCTTTTATTTAACATGCTAGGCTAGATTTATCTTGTGTTTGCTTAGATCTAATGAAACCTAACTATTGATTATTGGTTGTTGGTGTGTTATTAATTATATTGGATGATTGTTTATCGATGTTAGGCTTAAGAAAACTGGCTAACCTCCTATACGGTAACTTGCTTGAACGTCTTAAGAAACATGAACCAATGCGTACTAAGGTTTTTATGGTTGTATTTAATGCATGAGCGAATTCTAGTGATCCCATGTTAGGAGCTTCTTAGCCGGCTCGACATAGGAGTGAAGTAGGAGCTTATAGAGTTGGGGAAGTACGTACGCCACCCCACGATTGGTATTAAGGAATACACCCGTCATCCAAGCAATTAATACACACTAATCAACCGGCAAAAGATAGTTAGGGAGTAAGGAAATCTAAGTAAACACATTTCTCTTCATATAAGTTCCACAACCTTTTTATTTTCAGTTATTTTATTTTATTTGCAATTGTAGTTATTTGGGTTAGTTGACTAGCAACTAATTCCGCCCACTCCTTCAAACCCGAGATTTTACTTGCTTTTATAAAAATATAAAAAAAAATACAAAAAGAATCTTCCCTCACCCTTAGACCTATTAGAGTAGTTTTTCAAGCCTAACGACACTATTCCCCTAGAGAACGATCAATCCCCCGGTACTTGCCACTACACTATACTACATCGGTCAGGTACACTGCCTGGTGGGGATTGCAAGCCTCTTGAGATCCCTCGAGAGGTAAAACCTGTTGTAAGGTTGCAAAACCACGCATCAAGTTTTTGGCGCCGCTGCCGGGGAATAGTTATTGTTTAGGTTGAATTTTTATTTTATTAGGTCTACTCACTAGATTCCTTTCTAGTGAGATTTTTATTTTATTTTTCTAGGTTTTTTTTAGTCTATCTTTTTTCTTCGTTTCTTTGTTCGTAACCATTACCATCCGACATCATGGAAGGTGGTAATATCCTCGATCCCAACAACCCACCACCACAACAACACCCACCTCCTAGAGCCCGTACCTTAGAAGACTACTCTCGTCCTAGCCACCATGGCTATCGAAACACCATTGAGCTCACTCAAGGAGCCAACGTCACTCCCTTGCGATCCGACACCATCCGGTTGGTTCAAAGCGGATGCGCATTCCATGGACTTCGTTCCGAAGATTCTAATCAACATCTCAAGGACTTTCTCAAAATCGTTGATTCTATAGACCTTGATGTTGCCACTCGAGAGACGACCCGACTGCGTCTCTTTCAATTCTCTCTGCGGGACCAAGCTAGTCAATGGCTAGAGCGTCTACCCGCAGGATCCATCACCTCTTGGGATGATCTCACCACTCATTTCCTCGCTCAGTTTTTCCCACCAGGAAGAACTACCAAGCAAAGGAATAATATCTTGATGTTCCAACAACGTCAAGGCGAAACCCTCTACGAGGCATGGACTCGATTCAAGGACTTACTCCAAAAAGTCCCTCACCATGGCATAGAACTTTGGCTCCAAGTCCAAATCTTCTATGACCACATCAATCTCTCCACGAGGCAAACCATTGACCAATCGGCCGGTGGTAAGCTACGTGATCTAAGTTCGGAACAATCATGGGCTCTCCTAGAAGATCTTGCTCTTTATGACAACGAAAGTTGGAATGATCCCCGTGATTTGAATAAAACGGTCAAGGCAATATCTTTGCCTTCGAACAATTCAAGCACTTCCGACCGTAGGATCATAGAACTTGAAGACCAAGTCAAGTTTCTTATGAAATCCTACGAGGCTCCTAAACCTTCAGGCCAAGTGAACAAAATCACTTCTTCGTGTGAATTATGTAGTGGTCCCCACGACACTCGTGATTGCGTGGAACTCCCCGAACAAGCTTTTGCGGACTGCGCATCCTCGCGTACCGACGAAGCAGGAGACAAGTGGTACACTTTCAAACCCGAGCCAAACCTCTACGGTGATTCATACAACCCCTCATGGAAAAATCACCCAAACCTTAGGTGGAAACAAAACCGAAACGCACAACAAACCAATTCTTCCAACCCACCTAATCGTTTTCAATCAAGCGGTTCATCCCCAAACCGTACTTTCAATAACAATCCTTCCAACAATTATGGTAGTACCAATAATCTTAAAGGATTGATGTCCAAATTTATGGCATCTCAAGAAGCTCGGATAGCTAGATTCGAATCCGAATTCAATCAACAACAAACGGAGATGACCAATAAAATTGACAACTTATTGAAAGCCCTCGATAACCAAGTGCTATCACCTCCACATAAGGACGCTAGGAACACAAATAGCGGACCCCAAGTAAAAGACCCCTCTTCATCCAAACATGTCCACTTCGTCAACATTGTCACTATTAAACCAATTGATAGGAATGAGGATAATAGTGAACCTGAGGATGATGTTAAGAAAGTCGAGGTTGATGAAGAAGATAGGAAAAGTGAGATTGAAAAAGTAGATGATGATGATGAGGACTACTTCAATAGGCTACCCACTAAGGAAGAGCGCGCATATCATACAGACTTATTCGATGACCCCGAGACACCATACTTCCTAGGTAGACCAATAATAGAAATGGGCGACCCTTCTAATCTCAACATACCATGCAACATCGGACATTTACATGTGTGGAAAGCTTACATCGACCTTAGATCGCCCATAAACATCATGACTAGAGCCCACTACAACTTGATAATGAAAAATCAACTTGGGTATAGGATGCTCCCTGATAAGGGTTGGATGAGTAACTTCACGGGAAGAGTTAAGGGATTACCAGTTTATGTAGGAAACTTCACCTATGCCACCGAATTTGTAATTGTAGAAGATATCCGCCCAATAGTCGATGCATGCTTAACTCAAGTAGTTTTTGGAAAACCATTTGTTGAGGTCTCTAGAATGATTTATGAACCTTTCTTAGGGATAGTTAGATTTAAGGATGAGACCGATGAGGTAAACTACCAAATGCCATATAAGATAGAGCAATTCCAACACTTGTCAAATGTTGAGAAGGAGCTTAAGCAAGCAGTCTACTGTAGGAATGATGGAGATAGAAGTAAAGGAGTAGACTATGTTATGGAAAGGATATCCGGTTTCTACAAGGATTGTTTGAAATTAGGACCGGAATATAAAACCGGACATGAGAATGGCCTAGAAACCGTGACCAATGATGGGGTCACGTAATGTACGGTGACTTTGAGTCTAGCTACAAAACTCGTTAATAAAGAAAAGCGCTTCTTGGGAGGCAACCCAAGCTTTATTTGCTTTGTGTGTTTATTTATTTGTTTGTTTGATTTTATTTGCTTCCGTATGTATGTTTAATTTTTATTATTATTGATTCATGTTCGAAACTAAATTGTGAAAATGCTTTATCTTGTTTTTAACTTCGTCTTAACTACATATAAAGGTATTTTGCAAAAGTTAAGTGTAAGGGAAATCCAAATCGGTTTATTAGAACAAATGAACATGAATCATAACAATATTAAATTAACATACATATTAGTAATTGTTTGAGTCAAATGCTTGTATCGAGTCAGGTATAGGTTTTTCCAGAAATTTTCCGGAAACTTAACATGAGAATTCTGTCAGATCATTTCTGACGGCGTCAGGTTTTAATTTTCTGAAATTTTTGAAAGTTTTGTTTTTCTACCGGAATCATAAAAAGTTTTTATTAAATCTCTAACTTATAAACTCCAGGAATCTGCAAAATAATCATTCCACAAGCATTATATCCTTATATAGATTTATCCCGCCGATGTTATGCAGGTTTTCGTGTTTGTTTTCTCAGGTTTAACAGGTTATTTTGGACAAGGAGATGTATGTGGAATCTAGCTTTTGGCGATGCTTTAATCTTGAAACTTCCACATTACCTTGGAAGAAGATCTAACCATGTTACCTCTTTATCCACCGAGCGAATCAGGGGAGTATTTGATTTCATTCTTTTACCTTATTTACTTTTACATCTTGTTATTTGAACATTGGGGACAATGTTCATCTTAAGTGTAAGGGGGGGTAAAGTACGATACCTTAGAGAATACTATTACGCTTGATTTTTCGTTTGTTTAATGGTAGATGTGTAATAAAACTGAGAGAAATACCTGTTAAGGCAATTTTAGTGCCAAATTTAAAATTTTTTACAACATATAGGAGTGAAACTTTGGTCTTAATGAGCGTCTCACGGATAGGAGTTATATGACTAGCACAAAACCGTAGCACTAAAAAATTTTCCACCCCCAAATATGTGAGGTTCGCCCCTAGAATTGGTAGGAAAAGCATTTATGCTATGATGTGTGTACCGGTAGCACTTAGATTCTAGAACTTGCGTTAGGACCATTCCGAGGCCACAAGTGAGACTACATTCGTGTAGTTAGATTTACTACATGATAAGAGGCATTAGGATTAACCCATTGTTTTACACCTGTGTTTTTGTTATAATTACGTTGGCTACATTGGTCAAGTAATTCTCCCACACCCTTTGCGTTGTACTCATTTTTAGTACACGATACCCCTAGTACACCCCTCAGAGCCTATCTTTTCGTTTCTAACTTTAAGCATTTTACTTAAAGTAAGAATTTGTTTACACCCCACTTAAATGTACACCCAAATCGCCATAGCCTACCTTGTATGCACTCATTTTTAGTGCATTATTGTGACAACATTTGTTTAAACCCCAAGTTAATTATCTAATTGATTACATGGTTGCTAAGTCAAGTCATATCCTTGTACATATTGTTTTGGGACGATTGCGACTCATGGGTAAAGTACTAGTGTAATGGAGTAATGGGGAAGAACAACATTATTACCCCCATATGTGCTAAATATTTTAAAAGTACTCCAAATGTTTCGATTATCTTAATTCGAGTCATTAGAATAGTTAATTGTAAAGTTATGTAAAAGTTCAAGTGTAAGGGGGATACAACCCCCCTGCGATGTATTATTTTGGATGGTAGGGCAAGAGTGTATGTCAAAAAAAAAAAAAAAAAAAAAAAAAAAAAAAAAACATACATACGGACTACCATCCCGTTTCATTTTATGTTTATCTTATCTTTTTGTTATTTTTTTCATTAGCTTAAGTCGAGTCTAGTCTTGGCTTAGCAACGCCATATTGTACATGTAATTAATCAAGATCTTTAACTCGCCACCAGTAAAATATCCTTTATCCAACAAAACTGTGTTTATCATATCCCTACACCTAACGTTATAACCCGTTTAAAAGCCCTCTTTGATAGTTTATCTTAGGTGCTTACGCCTAGTGGAGGAGGTTTTTGATCCTTTCTCAAGCCTATGGTAATCTATTTGCTATGACAGGTAGTGAGAGATATTATTCATTTTCATTTATGAGATACACTTTTATGACACCTGAGAGATGTGAGTATCTAAACACTACTTGTGAGGTGCTAGTGTGTAATCTCCGTGCTTATTATGATTAAAGGGGAACGACTATTTGTTGTAATTACTTTTATATTAGCGTTAAATGACCCCTAACTTGTATTTTGATTAGAATAAAAGCGTATTTGCTTGAGGACAAGCAAATCTCAAGTGTAAGGGTATTTGATGAAGCGAAAAGTGTACCGCTTTTAGGGGGTCGTTTAAACCTTAAATCGTATTTATTTGATCAAATATTTCCCTAAATCGTTCCTTTTGTCATTTTAGGTACTTTGGAGAAGAAATCTGGAAAAGGAAGCATTTTGGACGTTTTTGGAGCATAAAAGTGAAGAAAACGACAAAGTCTCAAAATCTGCTGGAAAAGTACCTGTGACGGCGTCAAGCCCCAGTGTGATGCCGTCAACCCTTGATAAGCCAGAGGGGATTTTGGAAGATTAAAGGGGGACGGCGTCAAGAAGGCCGTCAACCCTTGACGCGCCAGAGAGGATTTTGGAGGATTAAAAGGGGACGGCGTCAAGAAGGCCATCAAGAAACCCTAACCGCGGCGAGGTGACGGCGTCAGCTCTATAACGTGACGCCGTCAGATCTGATTTTCTATATATATTCTCATAATTTTTAGTCATTAGTGTGCAACTTTGTGAGGAGAAACCCTAAGACGATTTTTCTGCCATTTTTAAGGGTTTTATACCCTTGGATCTCCCATGTTCAATTGAAGATAAGTAATCAATTAATTATTCAATATGTCTATGTGTTGTTTGATTATATCTTGTTCTTGTCTTTTATTTAACATGCTAGGCTAGATTTATCTTGTGTTTGCTTAGATCTAATGAAACCTAACTATTGATTATTGGTTGTTGGTGTGTTATTAATTATATTGGATGATTGTTTATCGATGTTAGGCTTAAGAAAACTGGCTAACCTCCTATACGGTAACTTGCTTGAACGTCTTAAGAAACATGAACCAATGCGTACTAAGGTTTTTATGGTTGTATTTAATGCATGAGCGAATTCTAGTGATCCCATGTTAGGAGCTTCTTAGCCGGCTCGACATAGGAGTGAAGTAGGAGCTTATAGAGTTGGGGAAGTACGTACGCCACCCCACGATTGGTATTAAGGAATACACCCGTCATCCACGCAATTAATACACACTAATCAACCGGTAAAAGATAGTTAGGGAGTAAGGAAATCTAAGTAAACACATTTCTCTCCATATAAGTTCCACAACCTTTTTATTTTCAGTTATTTTATTTTATTTGCAATTGTAGTTATTTGGGTTAGTTGACTAGCAACTAATTCCGCCCACTCCTTCAAACCCGAGATTTTACTTGCTTTTATAAAAATATAAAAAAAAATACAAAAAGAATCTTCCCTCACCCTTAGACCTATTAGAGTAGTTTTTCAAGCCTAACGACACTATTCCCCTAGAGAACGACCAATCCCCCGGTACTTGCCACTACACTATACTACATCGGTCAGGTACACTGCCTGGTGGGGATTGCAAGCCTCTTGAGATCCCTCGAGAGATAAAACCTGTTGTAAGGTTGCAAAACCACGCATCAGTCACATTAATTTCAAAACCATAAATAAAATTGTCAAAGATGGTTTGGTAAGAGGTTTACCTCAGAAAAGATTTGAAAATGACCAAACATGCATTGCTTTTCTCAAAGGCAAACAACATAAAGTCACTTGTAAGCCCAAACTTTTTAACTCTATTGATCAATCATTGTTTATGCTTCATATGGACTTATTTGGACCTACTTCTGTGATTAGTATTAAGCATAAAAGATTTTGTCTAGTTGTTACTGATGACTATAGCAGATTTACATGGGTTTTCTTTTTAAGTTCTTAGGATGAGACTTCTAGCATTCTTAAGACATTCATTACAAAGATAGAAAACTTAGTTAACAAGAACGTAAAAGTCGTTAGATGAGATAATCGGACATAGTTTAAGAATAGAGTTATGGATGATTTCTACAAAGAAAAGGGTATTAGAAGAGAATTTAGTGTTGCTAGAACTCCTTAGCAGAATGGAGTTGCTGAGAGGAGAAATAGGACACTCATAGAAGCTGCTAGAACCATGTTAGCTGACTCTAAGTTGCCTATCATTTTTTGGGGTGAAGCAGTTAATGCTGCTTGCTATGTCCAGAACAGAGTTTTAGTAGTTAAGTCTCACAATAAGACATCTTATGAGCTTTTTAGAGGAAGAAATCCTGCAATAGGATTTCTTAGACCTTTTGGATGTCATGTGACAATTCTGAATACGTTAGACCATCTAGGAAAATTTGATGGTAAAGCAGATGAAGGATTCTTGGCTGGATATTCTCTCAACAGCAAAGCATTTAGAGTATACAACTCAAGAACTAGGAGAGTTGAGGAAAACCTGCATGTGTAATTTCTAGAAAACAAATCCAATGTATCAAGTGAAGGTCTCAAATGGCTAATTGATCTTGAGTCACTAACCCAATCAATGAACTATGTGCCTGTTGTTGCAAAAAAATAATGATTTTTCATGTTCTGAAGATGGTTATGCAACAAATGAGGCAGGTTTAGGAAAAAAGACAGATCAAGATTATGTGATGATGCCAATATGTACATGTGTGGATTCATCTTCAATAAATGATGAACCTTCTTCTGATGAAGCTAAAGAAGGGATTGAAGGTGAAAACAAAGAAGATGGAACTGAGGAACAAGAGAATCTAGTTAACAGTTCTAATGATGATAGTACTGCTGAGATAGAGCAAGCTACTGCTAGGCCAAATGTTTCTACTGCTAGGCCAAATGTTTCTACTGTTGGCCCATCAGACTCAAATGAAGCAGATTTCTCAGAAGATGAGGTGGATTTCAACAATCTCCCACCTGACTATCATGTTCCTTCTACACCACACACAAGGATTCACAAAGTCCACTCCCTGGACAATGTGATTGGTGATATACAATCTGGTGTGAAGACAAGGAAGCAAATTATGTCTTCAGACCAACAAGGGCTTATTGATGCTCTTTATGCATCAAAGCAGCATGAGTATGCAAACTCTTGCTTATTTGTATGTTTCCTCTCACAAGCAGAACCCAAGAATGTTCTCAAAGCCTTAGATGATTCAAGCTAGGTAGAAGCTATGCAAGAGGAGCTTCTCCAATTTAAAATTCAGAAGGTTTGGGTGCTAGTTGATTTACCCAAGGGTGTAAGGGTAATTGGTACTAAATGGGTTTTCAGGAACAAAAGGGATGAAAGGGGCATAATGATAAGAAATAAGGCTAGACTTATAGCCCAAGGGTACACACAAGAGGTAGGGATAAACTATGATGAGGTTTTTGCTCCAGTAGCAAGAATTGAAGCCATTAGACTATTTTTGTCTTATGCTTCATTTATGGGCTTCACAGTTTATCAAATGGATGTCAAGAGTGCTTTCTTATATGGTACTATTGAAGAGGAGGTTTATTTCTCACAACCTCCAGGTTTTACTGATCCAGAACATCCAGACAAGGTGTTCAAGGTAGTCAAAGCTCTTTATGACCTTCATCAGGCACCAAGAGCATGGTATGAAACACTAGCCTTCTATTTAATTGAAAATGGATTTCAATGAGGCAAGATTAATCAGACATTATTCATCAAGAAGCACAAGAAGGATCTTTTGCTAGTTCATGTGTATGTAGATGATATCATCTTTGGATCTACAAGGAAGGAGATGTGTTTATAGTTTAAGAAACTTATGCATGATAAGTTTCAGATGAGTTCCATGGGGGAACTTACTTTCTTTTTAGGTCTGCAAGTTAAGCAATCAAGTGAAGGCATATTTATCAGCCAAGATAAATATGTTGCAGAGATTCTAAGGAAATTTCAGTTTGCTGATTCAAAAGTGGCAAGCACACCAATGGACTCTGAGAAGCCTCTTCTTAAAGATGTAGATGTACATACATACAGATCTATGATAGGCTCCTTGATGTATCTCACATCATCAAGACATGATATCATGTTCTCTGTTTGTGCTTGTGCAAGATTTCAAGTGACTCCTAAGGTTTCTCATTTAACAGCTGTCAAGAGGATATTTAGATATCT
Source organism: Artemisia tridentata subsp. tridentata (assembly GCA_021014915.2). Classification (NCBI taxonomy): domain Eukaryota; kingdom Viridiplantae; phylum Streptophyta; class Magnoliopsida; order Asterales; family Asteraceae; genus Artemisia; species Artemisia tridentata. The sequence goes on from CP139507.1 coordinate 368,314,902, forward strand.
CAAGGGTCAACCTAGGTTGGGTCTTTGGTATTCTAGAGAATCACCTTTTGACCTGGTAGCATATTCAGACAGTGATTATGCAGGTGCAAGCTTGGATAGAAAGTCAACAACAGGAGGATGTCAATTCCTTGGATGTAAACTCATTTCATGGCAGTGTAAGAAGCAAACAATTGTGGCTACTTCAACAACTGAAGCTGAATATGTAGTTGCTGCAAGTTGCTGTGGTCAAGTACTTTGGCTTCAAAATCAACTTCTTGACTATGGGTACAATTTCATGAACACTGTCATATATATTGATAATAGTTGTACAATTTGCATCATTAAAAACCCAGTGCAACACTCTAAAACAAAACACAAAGAAATTAGACATCATTTTATTAGAGACAGCAATGAGAAAAAGTTGATTCAAGTACTTAAAATTGATTCTGATCACAACTTTGCAGATCTTCTCACAAAAGCTTTTGATGTTGGAAGGTTTCAATACTTGGTAGCAAGTATTGGAATGCTTAATCCTTAAAATTTTCAAACTATGTGATTTTGTATATAAATTAAGTTTGTACTGCTAGCATTGTAAATTGCTACTGTTATTGAAAAGTTTGTACTGCTAGTACAAATTTGGATTGTTTTGTTCATACTGTTAGTCATATGATAATACTGCTATAAGCCAAATGCTTTGCATTTTGTTTTCTTGGTTTTGGACTAACCATTTCAGGTATGAACATCTGAGCACAAAGGAAGTTTCAAGTGAACTGTGTAAGCAGCAGAATGATCATACAAGTTGCTGACATAATAGGTTCATGATGGATAGAGTTTGGGAATCCATTAACAAAGGTTTACACCTAAGTTAAATTGATTCTTTAAAACTTCTTTCTTGAAACCTAATTATGATATTTCACATTGACTTGATGGCTTAGTTGGTCAAATAGTAACTGACTCAACTCACTTTCTACCATTTTATACTTTGATTAGTATAACGAGCAAGTCTAAGGACATCTGATAGAAAGAACAGCGAGCAAAAGTGAATCTAACACTTATGTTAGAGGCAACAATTGTCACGAGCTGGAAACCCTGTCAAGAAAGCCCTTTGAATGGGTTTATCTGTACACAGGCAGTTATTTATAACTGAACATATTAGTTCTCACACAACCAGAGGTTAAATTAAACCAAAATCTTAATTAAGTGTCTGTTACTACACTTAATCCCTTCAAAATGGTTCTTAGCAGTATGATTTTTCAAAATAAAATCAAGTTCATACTGCTAAGTCAAAAGTTTCTTAAAATCTTTTGGATTCATAATGGCTCAAAAACCCATCTAATGATGGATTATGAGTTATTGCCCCATGATTCACCTCTTACAGGAGTTAACACACCTGGAAGTGATGAGGGCAGCAGAGTGAAATTTAAGAAATTGATGGCTTTATGTACAACATTGTCTGATAAGGTATCCAAATTGGAAGATGAACTTCTTCTAGTTCATCAAAGGATTCAAGTTCAGATGGTGGTGAGAGATCTTCCAAACAGGGGAGGAAGATTTAACTTAAGGGGAGGAAGATTAACCAAACAAGGAAGGATGAAAGATTGTGGATGTGTATGCACAGAAACAGGGGAGGAAGTTTAAATTGATCAAACAGGGGAGAAAGTGTAATACCTGAAATTCTATAACATGTAAAATGACCAAATTGCCCCTGGGAATTTAAATCTAAATAAAACATATGTAAAGCACAAAATAAATTCCAAACTTCTAGCAATGAACAAGTTATGATCCCAATAATTTTAACAACACCATTTAACATTTATACAAGCCATGAAAATTACCAAAATGCCCTTGGGCGCCAAATAGAATTTAAATTCAAAAGTTATGAATTAATAAAAGGAAATTAAAGGAAATTTAAGGGTAATTAAAGGGATAATCAAAGCAATAATGCTCCTAATCAAAATCCTGAATTTTTGGCCATTTATCCTCCCCCTTTGACCGGTCCTTCATTTTATAATTCAATCATCACATTTTATTCCAAAAACCCTAAGTGCCGATTGAAAAGAAAACACACAAAAATCCTTATTGTGCTCATACGAAATTCTGGAGATCAAGAACTAATTTTCCTGAGTTCATCACAATCCTAAGAAGCCTAGAAAAATAGAAAATCGAATTGTGGTAGCCTAGTTCATGCGTTTTCGAATTTCCTTTGTGTCGAGTACAAAAGTGAGGTAAGTGCCATATTAATTCATTCGATCTCCAATAAATTCATTCCTTATTTTTCCTGAGATCCTTACATTGTATATGCCCTACAAAAAATATGTGCAAGGTGTTTTGGTCACGCTTGAAGGCTTGGTGAATTTCCTTTTGTCGAATTGTTCTAGCGTGTAACATAAATCTCCATCAATCCATTCGATAATTCTAAAACTATTCTGGTATTTTTCTCAGCTTCTAATGATCAATTATAACATGGTAAAAATGATAAAAACAGCCCATGCATCATAGATAAAGCGTATGGAAAATATTGTGATATAAACCCTAGAATCGAATTAATTATCAAAATGTATGCATGCGATTTTTCTGGATCATTTTATTATTTTTCATGGAATCTATGATCATCATATAACACTAGAAAAATGTTCATTTGAATTTTGGAGGTATAAATCTATTATTGTGGAAATTATTGTAAATCGGCTAAATAGAAATAAAAGTGAAATTATGGAAAACCCTAAAAATAATTCGACCTAAGGATTTCATGATTAAATCTAGAAAATTTATGTGTCTAAATAATGTGGTTATGATGATGTAATGATTAGTGAAATTAGGGTTTTGATTTGGTTAATTAAAAGTGTATCGATTTGTAGAAATAAATATAAGGGTGTGTTTTGTAATTCTAAAAACTTAAGGGATAATTTTTGTAAGTTATTTGAACATGGTAGAATTCGTATAAAATGTTAAATGAGGGGTCTATATGTAAATTTTGTATTTAAAAGGTTAAATGGGTAATTATATATAATTAGTAATTCGAATTGCAATTTAATTAAATCAAGGGACTAAAAATGTAAATACTGGAAACTTGAGGTCATTTTGAGTAAATTATAATGTTAAGATGGTTTGGTGTAAGTTTGGATAATTATGGGGGCTAATATGTAATTATTTGGAATTTACAAGTTAATATATATGTTTTATAATTATAGGGACTAAATGTGTAATTATGGGAAACTAAAGGGCGAAATAGTACCATACATGAAATTAGAAGGTAGATTCTGTATATAATTAAATCTAAGGGTTAATGGTGTAATTAAAGATATTATATGGATTAAATTGTAAACTATGTAACTTTAGAGTTTATTTTGTAACTTTTATAAATAAAGGGTTTAAAATGTAAAATATGGAACTTAAGGGGCTAAAGATGTAATTATGAATAAATGGGATATTTAAATAAGTAAATCATGATATTTTCATCCTAGACCTTTAATTTGATATATTTACAATTAAAACCCTAAACTATTTAAACTTGTCATAGTTAACCCTAAACTTTTATAACTTGCTAAAACCAACCCTAATCCCATAATGAGACTAAATTAATGACTTAACTAAATCAAAATACTTAAATCTTACTCATTATAGAAATCTGCTAATTTTGGAAACTTATTAAATAAGGAAACTTTCTAAAAATGGAAACCTGCTAAAAATAGAAAGTTACTTAATATGGAAATGGGATCTTTAGTAATCATGTATTTACTCCTCTAGGTGTGAAGAGGGAGAAGTTCTGTGCTCTTTATCATCTTTTTCAGTGTGATCCTTGTCAAGCAATAAGGTACAGATATTCTGCTTCTTATTAAGAGGCCTTCGTTCTCTCATTATGATTCATATTAGGGTTTCCCTATACCATTGCTATGTTCCCTTCATTCATGAACTCCGATCTTTTGAACCATCATGATATTGAACCTTTTATGATTATGAACCTTTACTTATGAACCTTTGCATATGAACCTTGCTTATGAACCATGATTATGAACCATGATTATGAACCATGATTATGAACTTATGAAACATGATATTTACCTATGCAAGTAAACTTAAAACATGATTCATGATACTTGACCTTTACCCTCAGTTTGATACTACGAGCCACTCACTAGGCATGAGGGTTTCATGTCCATGTCAGTCGATGCACCGATGGCATGACTCTAGGGCAGGAGAGTGATGACCTGTCCCGTCCCTGCATGTTATGTTTACGTAGAGGCAGATTATGGCCACCTGGGGCGTATGGATGCATCCTAGATTTGTTCATGTACATGTTATGTTATGTTATGTTATTCATGGTGACTGATGGTGTGTGCGATACACGTCTTTCACACTCCGGGAGTTAGCTACTCCAACCCATGATGAGGACACCCCTCATATTTACAGGATACTAAGAGGTCTCCCCTCTTCATGTTTATGGCTATGATTATGATTATGATTATGATTTCATGTTATGGGCTCGTAGTGGATTACTGACCTTTCTTTACCATACACCTTTGTCCTTCCCATTATGATACCATGTATTCTTACCATGTATTCATGCTTCCATTCTCATTTACTCATGTATTATTCATTATGCTACTGCTTGTTACGTTATATCTGTTCACTGAGCTCTAGTAGCTCAGCCGCGTTTTCTTTTCCCGCGGCAGGTATTTAAGCTAGGAGCTGGGCATGGCTTTGGGGTTGAGTGCACTTGAGTGGAGCTTGTTCTTTATAGCTTATCTACCATTTGATTTCCTTAGACATTATGTTGCCATTGTTTAGGCATTGAACTCATGTACTTCTTTTATTTCCTTTCATTTGGATATAAGTCATGTTGACTTATTATTGGATTATGTATTTGACTTCCGCTATTTTGGTTTATGGATGCTATGTTGTTCTGATATGAAACCATATATTTGTGATATCTTTACCCTTGACGGGTCGGGGTGTTACAATTTATGGTATCAGAGCCAGGTTTCTGAAACCCGTTGGCTTAGGCCTTTGACCTGTGAGGATTGGGTAGACATTAGGTTTTCCTTTCGCGTACTCTTTTCCTTATTCTGCTCTGTCATATTTTGCTTCACCTTACTAATCGTCTTCATAATTCTATAGATGGTTAACACTCGTCACCAGGAGTATAACAGTGGAGGAGATGCTGAAATTCCCAATCTGGAGGCTATGGTGGCTAATGTTGTAGCCAGTCTGCTACCGGGCCTTAACACTGAGGCGGTGATCAATCGGCTTATCAGTGGTGGAGCTGGTCCATCTGGGGGTGCTGGCAGTTCTTCCGGTGGTGGGGCCCGACCTACTACTATTAATGGGTGGCTGGAGAGTTTTAATAAACTCAAGCCGTTGTCCTTCACTTCTGCTGCTACTCCTCATGCAGCAGAAGACTGGATCACCCACATGGAGAAACTGTTCGAGGTGTTAGGTTGTGAGGACGAGTTCAAGACTCGTCTGGCTGTGTTTAAGTTAGAGGGTGATGCGCTCAACTGGTGGAAAGTGCACAAAGAAGCTAAGGGTGGTGATGCATATGTTCTTGGTTGTTCATGGGCTGATTTTCGTACCACATTCTATAATCGGTACTTTCCTGTCTCCGAGCAGCAGAGATTCATTAGGGAGTACAACACTATCTCTCAGCTTGATTCTGAGAATGTTGGGCAGTATCTGGAGCGGTTTCAGAGATTAGTTAGTTTTGTAGGTCCGCTTGCTGGGGATGCTAAGCAGCAGGCTAGACAATTCAAATGGGGACTCAAGAGGTTAGTAACCTATTTAAGTTGATGGTTGGTACCAATAGACATTAATACATTTTTTCTTTTGCTATTGTATTAGGTGGGTACTAGACCGCATACTTAATGATGAGTTTCGAGACCCGGCAGAATGTTGCGACGCAGCTCGCAATATCGAGATATTTCATCAGGGATCTGGGTATAAGAGAAACAGAGATGGGGATAGGATTCAGACTCAGGGTCAGAGCAGGGATTTTAGGGGCCGAAATGACAGGAGTTATGATTCTCGTGGACAGGGGGATAGACGATACGACCATCAGGGTCAGGCTGGTAGGAACTATGATCAGAGGAGGTCGGATACTAGAGGGCAGGATTCCAGGTTCACTCCTAGGCAGGGAGATGATCGCTCGGGACGCAACACCAGTCAGAAACAATGGAGAGACCAGACTGCTAGGGGTAATCAGCAGAGCAGGGCTTCGGGTTCTAGTTCTCAGGGAGGTGCATCTGGGGGTTCATATTCTTATCCTATTTGTACTACGTGTGGCAAGCGCCACAATGGACCATGTCGTCGGGCTTCTGGGACTTGTTTTGGATGTGGTTCGACAGAGCATCGTGTGAAAGATTGTCCCAAGCAAAACCCAGAGAAAACCAGGAACTATTTGAAACCTCCCCATCCACCCAACACTGGCCGTGTATATTCTATGACTCGGGATCAGGCGGCACAATCTTCAGGTACGATTACGGGCGTTTTATATATTGGTGATCACGCTATTTTCACACTTTTTGATACTGGAGCTACACACTCGATTATATCTTTGAATCTGGTTAAGAAACTTAAAATATTACCAACACCACTAAGTAATCAAGTATCCCTCTCCACTCCCATGAAACTCAGTACTCTTATTGATCATGAATATGTAAATTGTCCTATACGATTCGATGACCGGATTCGTTCGGCAAATCTGCTCCCTTTGGACATGGTTGATTTCGACGTTATTATGGGCATGGATTGGTTATCTTTTCATAGAGCCACCATTGACTGTCATGCTCGAAAAGTAATTTTTGGTGATCTAACTCAGCCTGAATTTGTCTTTCATGAAACACGCTCTCTAAAATCTGTGAAAATTATCTCTGCTTTGAAAGCAAGGACTCTAATATCTCATGGTTGCCAAGGTTATTTGGCCTCTGTTAAAGATTCTTCTGTAGAGAGTCCTGATATTAATACTGTTCATATTGTTCGGGAGTTTTCTGATGTTTTCCCTGAAAAACTTCCTGGTCTTGCTCCGGCCAGAGAGGTTGAATTTAGTATCGATCTGATTCCCGGCGCTGAGCCTATCTCTAAGGCTCCGTACCGGATGGCACCGGTGGAACTTAAGGAGTTAAAGGAGCAGCTAGAAGAGCTATTGGACTATGGATTTATTCGTCCGAGTGTGTCACCATGGGGTGCTCCTGTACTTTTTGTAAAGAAGAAAGATGGGTCTATGCGGTTGTGTATCGATTACCGGGAGCTAAACCGCATCACTATTCGAAACCGTTATCCGCTACCTCGCATCGATGACTTGTTCGATCAGTTGCAGGGAGCTAAAGTATTCTCCAAGATTGACTTGCGATCTGGTTATCACCAGTTGCGGGTTAAAGAGCAGGACATTTCTAAGACTGCTTTCCGTACCCGGTATGGACATTATGAGTTTTTAGTTATGCCTTTTGGGTTAACAAATGCTCCTGCAGTATTTATGGACTTAATGAACCGGGTTTTCCATGAATTCCTTGATAAATTCGTCATCGTTTTCATTGATGATATTCTAGTATATTCTAAGTCGGCGGAAGAGCACGAGCAGCATTTGCGTACTGTTTTGAGTATTTTGAGGCAGCAGAAATTATACGCTAAATTTTCCAAGTGTGAGTTCTGGTTGGACCGAGTTGCTTTCCTTGGTCACGTCGTGTCTGCAGATGGGATTACCATGGATCCAGCTAAGGTTGAGGCTATCACAAAATGGCCAAGACCTACCACGGTAACCGAAGTCAGGAGTTTTCTGGGGTTAGCTGGCTACTATCGACGTTTTGTCGAGGGATTTTCGAAGTTGGCTTTACCGTTGACTCAGTTGATGAGAAAAGGTGAAAAGTTTGTGTGGACGGATGAGCGTGAGCAGAGCTTTGAGGAGTTGAAACGACGACTAGTGTCTGCACCTATTTTGACCTTACCGTCGGGTTCGGGAGGATTTCAGATTTATAGTGACGCTTCCAATAAGGGTTTAGGTTGTGTTCTCATGCAAAACGGGAAGGTAATTGCCTATGCTTCAAGGCAGTTAAAACCCTATGAGGAAAATTATCCGACCCATGATCTAGAGTTGGCAGTTGTGGTATTTGCGTTGAAAATATGGAGACATTACTTATACGGTGAATCATGTGATATCTTCACGGATCATAAGAGTCTCAAATACATATTTACCCAGAAGGAGCTCAACATGAGGCAGAGGAGATGGTTAGAGCTTCTGAAAGATTATGACACTAATATCCAGTATCATCCCGGCAAGGCGAATGTTGTTGCCGATGCACTCAGCAGGAAATCGGGTATGATTGCTAGTATGAATATCGAGCCTCGTATTCTTCAGGACTTAGAGCGGTTAGAGGTTGAGCTATGTGTAAAGGGCGTTAGTGGTTATTGGGCAAGTTTGAAGGTGGAATCAAACTTGATGCTGAGGATTAAGGAAGCCCAGAAGGACGATGGTGAACTCTGGGCTATTGTGCAGAATGTCGAGGAAGGTAAGCAGTCTGAGTTTCGGGTCGACGATAGTGGTATTGTATGGTATGGGGATCGATTATGTGTTCCTAATGATTCTGATCTACATGAGGCTTTGTTGACTGAGGCTCATAGTTCTCCTTTCTCTATCCATCATGGTTCTACCAAGATGTATCGGGATCTGAAGCAACACTTCTGGTGGAACGGCATGAAGCAGGATGTGGCATCGTTTGTAGCTAGATGTATGACCTGTCAGCAGGTCAAGATTGAACACCAGAGAGCGAGTGGGTTATTGCAGCCTTTGGAGATTCCAGTTTGGAAGTGGGATGAAATATCTATGGATTTTGTTTGTGGTTTACCGTTGACTCGTAGGAAACATGATGCGATTTGGGTGGTCGTTGATCGGCTAACTAAATCCGCTCATTTCTTACCCATCCGTATGAGCTACAGTGTTAGTAAGTTGTCAGAGATTTTCACGCAGGAGATTGTTAGATTGCATGGCACTCCTTCTTCTATCGTTTCTGATCGTGATCCTCGTTTTACTTCGCGCTTCTGGAAGGGATTGCATAAAGTTTGGGGTGTTCGTCTTAAATTCAGTACCGCTTTCCATCCCCAAACTGATGGTCAGTCGGAAAGGACCATCCAGACATTAGAGGATATGTTACGGGCGTGTGCGTTGGAATGGACGGGTAGTTGGGACGATTATCTGTGCTTGGTAGAGTTCGCTTATAATAACAGTTGGCACGCGAGCATCGATATGGCACCTTTTGAGATGTTATATGGGCGGAAGTGCAGAGCACCGGTATGTTGGAACGAAGTAGGGGAACGTCTTCTTGAAGGACCTGAGATGATTGAGGTCACAAATGAAAAGGTTGCTACGGCTAAGGGGAAATTGAAAGGGGCACGAGCACGTCAAAAGAGTTATGCGGATAAGCACCGTCGGGATCTAGAGTTTAATGTCGGCGACCGGGTATTTCTTAAAGTATCTCCGTTCCGAGGCGTCAAACGTTTTGGTATTAAGGGCAAGCTCAGCCCTCGGTTTATTGGACCTTTTGAAATTCTGGAGCGTATCGGAGAAGTATCGTATCGTCTAGCTTTACCACCTCAGTTGGCTCATGTTCATAATGTATTTCATGTATCTCTTTTGAGGGGATACAACTATCATCCTCTACATGTGGCTTCTTATCCGTTTGATCAAATCCGTCCCGATATGACCTTATCTGAAGAACCGGAAGCGGTGTTAGAGCGTCAAGAGCGCGTTATGAGGAATAAGGTCATTCCTTTTGTAAAGATTCTTTGGCGGAATCACCCAGCGCGCGAGGCAACCTGGGAGACCGAAGAGTCAATACGATCGAGTTATCCTCATTTCATGTTTTGATCTGGTATGTTCCGTTTCGTTTCTGTCAGGTTTCCTTTCTTATGTCCTTGCAAATTTCGAGGACGAAATTTTTCTGTTAGTGGGGAAGAAGTTGTAATACCTGAAATTCTATAACATGTAAAATGACCAAATTGCCCCTGGGAATTTAAATCTAAATAAAACATATGTAAAGCACAAAATAAATTCCAAACTTCTAGCAATGAACAAGTTATGATCCCAATAATTTTAACAACACCATTTAACATTTATACAAGCCATGAAAATTACCAAAATGCCCTTGGGCGCCAAATAGAATTTAAATTCAAAAGTTATGAATTAATAAAAGGAAATTAAAGGAAATTTAAGGGTAATTAAAGGGATAATCAAAGCAATAATGCTCCTAATCAAAATCCTGAATTTTTGGCCATTTATCCTCCCCCTTTGACTGGTCCTTCATTTTATAATTCAATCATCACATTTTATTCCAAAAACCCTAAGTGCCGATTGAAAAGAAAACACACAAAAATCCTTATTGTGCTCATACGAAATTCTGGAGATCAAGAACTAATTTTCCTGAGTTCATCACAATCCTAAGAAGCCTAGAAAAATAGAAAATCGAATTGTGGTAACCTAGTTCATGCGTTTTCGAATTTCCTTTGTGTCGAGTACAAAAGTGAGGTAAGTGCCATATTAATTCATTCGATCTCCAATAAATTCATTCCTTATTTTTCCTGAGATCCTTACATTGTATATGCCCTACAAAAAATATGTGCAAGGTGTTTTGGTCGTGCTTGAAGGCTTGGTGAATTTCCTTTTGTCGAATTGTTCTAGCGTGTAACATAAATCTCCATCAATCCATTCGATCATTCTAAAACTATTTTGGTATTTTTCTCAGCTTCTAATGATCAATTATAACATGGTAAAAATGATAAAAATAGCCCATGCATCATAGATAAAGCGTATGGAAAATATTGTGATATAAACCCTAGAATCGAATTAATTATCAAAATGTATGCATGCGATTTTTCTGGATCATGTTATTATTTTTCATGGCATCTATGATCATCATATAACACTATAAAAATGTTCATTTGAATTGTGGAGGTCTAAATCTATTATTGTGGAAATTATTTTAAATCGGCTAAATAGAAATAAAAGTGAAATTATGGAAAACCCTAAAAATAATTCGACCTAAGGATTTCATGATTAAATCTGGAAAATTTATGTGTCTAAATAATGTGGTTATGATGATGTAATGATTAGTGAAATTAGGGTTTTGATTTGGTTAATTAAAAGTGTATCGATTTGTAGAAATAAATATAAGGGTGTGTTTTGTAATTCTAAAAACTTAAGGGATAATTTTTGTAAGTTATTTGAACATGGTAGAATTCGTATAAAATGTTAAATGAGGGGTCTATATGTAAATTTTGTATTTAAAAGGTTAAATGGGTAATTATATATAATTAGTAATTCGAATTGCAATTTAATTAAATCAAGGGACTAAAAATGTAAATAATGGAAACTTGAGGTCATTTTGAGTAAATTATAATGTTAAGATGGTTTGGTGTAAGTTTGGATAATTATGGGGGCTAATATGTAATTATTTGGAATTTACAAGTTAATATATATGTTTTATAATTATAGGGACTAAATGTGTAATTATGGGAAACTAAAGGGCGAAATAGTACCATACATGAAATTAGAAGGTAGATTCTGTATATAATTAAATCTAAGGGTTAATGGTGTAATTAAAGATATTATATGGATTAAATTGTAAACTATGTAACTTTAGAGTTTATTTTGTAACTTTTATAAATAAAGGGTTTAAAATGTAAAATATGGAACTTAAGGGGCTAAAGATGTAATTCTGAATAAATGGGATATTTAAATAAGTAAATCATGATATTTTCATCCTAGACCTTTAATTTGATATATTTACAATTAAAACCCTAAACTATTTAAACTTGTCATAGTTAACCCTAAACTTTTATAACTTGCTAAAACCAACCCTAATCCCATAATGAGACTAAATTAATGACTTAACTAAATCAAAATACTTAAATCTTACTCATTATAGAAATCTGCTAATTTTGGAAACTTATTAAATAAGGAAACTTTCTAAAAATGGAAACCTGCTAAAAATAGAAAGTTACTTAATATGGAAATGGGATCTTTAGTAATCATGTATTTACTCCTCTAGGTGTGAAGAGGGAGTAGTTTTGTGCTCTTTATCATCTTTTTCAGTGTGATCCTTGTCAAGCAATAAGGTACAGATATTCTGCTTCTTATTAAGAGGCCTTCGTTCTCTCATTATGATTCATATTAGGGTTTCCCTATACCATTGCTATGTTCCCTTCATTCATGAACTCCGATCTTTTGAACCATCATGATATTGAACCTTTTATGATTATGAACCTTTACTTATGAACCTTTGCATATGAACCTTGCTTATGAACCATGATTATGAACCATGATTATGAACCATGATTATGAACTTATGAAACATGATATTTACCTATGCAAGTAAACTTAAAACATGATTCATGATACTTGACCTTTACCCTCAGTTTGATACTACGAGCCACTCACTAGGCATGACGGTTTCATGTCCATGTCAGTCGATGCACCGATGGCATGACTCTAGGGCAGGAGAGTGATGACATGTCCCGTCCCTGCATGTTATGTTTACGTATAAGCAGATTATGGCCACCTGGGGCGTATGGATGCATCCTAGATTTGTTCATGTACATGTTATGTTATGTTATGTTATTCATGGTGACTGATGGTGTGTGCGATACACGTCTTTCACACTCCGGGAGTTAGCTACTCCAACCCATGATGAGGACACCCCTCATATTTACAGGATACTAAGAGGTCTCCCCTCTTCATGTTTATGGCTATGATTATGATTATGATTATGATTTCATGTTATGGGCTCGTAGTGGATTACTGACCTTTCTTTACCATACACCTTTGTCCTTCCCATTATGATACCATGTATTCTTACCATGTATTCATGCTTCCATTCTCATTTACTCATGTATTATTCATTATGCTACTGCTTGTTACGTTATATCTGTTCACTGAGCTCTAGTAGCTCAGCCGCGTTTTCTTTTCCCGCGGCAGGTATTTAAGCTAGGAGCTGGGCATGGCTTTGGGGTTGAGTGCACTTTAGTGGAGCTTGTTCTTTATAGCTTATCTACCATTTGATTTCCTTAGACATTATGTTGCCATTGTTTAGGCATTGAACTCATGTACTTCTTTTATTTCCTTTCATTTGGATATAAGTCATGTTGACTTATTATTGGATTATGTATTTGACTTCCGCTATTTTGGTTTATGGATGCTATGTTGTTCTGATATGAAACCATATATTTGTGATATCTTTACCCTTGACGGGTCGGGGTGTTACAGAAAGATTGGGAAGGGAGTAGTTTCATGACTTCACTTTTTCGCATCTCAATATAATATATACACCTTTTCGAAAACCATTTTGCATGATTCTAGTAAAAGCATCATCATCGTGTATGCTCTTGTCATTTCCTACACTTGGCTCAGCAGCAGTTGTTGTATCTCTCCCTACAATGAAAGCTTCGCCTTCAGAATCATCTCAATAAAAAGAACAAGCTCCAGTTTCAGTTGACGGATGCTGGAAATAAGCTCTTTCATCTCTCTTCTTCATGTTCGGACATCTTTGTCTTAAAATAATAAAGCTCTGCCTCGAGATCATGTTGGAAATTTGGAAAAGATTCTGGAATATTATATATATTCAGAAGGGATGAAGCAATTCAGTTTCAATTTCAGTTCACTGCGTTTGTTCATCACTTGCATAGCTTGCTGAGAGATGACTTGACTTCTTAGAGCAATTACAGGGAATATAATATCAGGCTCCAAGCATCCAAGATACACAGCACCATTGCCTCTTATAATTCCTCCATCCAAGAAAATTGCACCATCTTTTAGGCAACGAATGGAGCATAAGCAAGGTACTGTTAATGTTCAAGACAAAAAAGATGATGTTATTGCTGAATGTGAAACACAGATAGCAGATGAGGTGGTCAGAAAGATACTTAATCTTACAGAACAAAGGAAAGCTCAGATCAAGAGTCTGACTATGAAGTGTTTGAAAGATCTTCACAATCCTCATTTAATTCAGAAGAAACTTGTTGATTTGGGATAAATCACAAGTTTAAGGGAGGATTGTTGGGAATTAAATTTTCTGAAGATTAGTACTGCTGGTTCATAAAGGAAAATACTCTAAGTGTCGATACTACTGCTGTAAGATACTGCTACTAGAGTAAAAGATACTGTTGTTGGAGTGACTCATACTACTGCTAAGTGGATAACTATCACGTATTCTACTGCTGACTAGATAAGTATGAAAAAGATATTTGTGTATAAAAGTCAAATATATACGGTAGATAATATCTTAGATATGTGTTCAGTCAACAAGTTGTAAACATAGAACATGTTGTATCTTAGCTACTGACACACACAAGCTAGCAAGTAGTCGAATACTCAAGTGTGCATGTGCTTAGATATTATATATATAGAGAGTTAGTCAGAAGTTAGAAAGTGACTGAGTTGAAATAATACAATAGAAAATAGTTTTTCTTTTTAATAGAGATTCAAAGTTTTGTAACCCTAGTGATAGTGAAGATCACTCGTATTATTCTCAATAATATTGAATCGTTTGATGTTATACATTCTGTGTTCATTATCCAATAACAAGCATTACTGTTCCATTTCCAATAACCAATATCCTTCTAAGTGTGGTCAATTAGATTCCGCATACTTGATCATATTCACTCAAAGTATCATATACACACGTTAGAAAGGACTAACATACTTATAATGTATTTAAAACAATCCTCATAAGTGATAAAGGGTTGTTTGATCCTCTCAGGAGTGGTCAAAGGTTTTATCATCAATGTATCTCTTTAATGAAGTTCTTAATACATATGGATACGAAATTTATGATGAATATGGTTCTTATAAGAACATTAGTCCGTGGATGAGAGACCAGATTCTGGAATGGTAGAGGAAAAAGCCATACTATAGAGAGATGTTGGACGCTCAAGCTGATGATGTTGGAAGAGAAAGCACGTTGGAAACCAAACTTGATGATCTGGGAAATAGGATAACAAATCTTAAAGCTATGTTTGAACATTTCATCAAGCAAAGGAAAGCAAGGAAGGGAAAAGATGGTGCAGGTTCTAGCAAAGTGGGAAGTAGCAGCAAAAAAAATGAATGGGTGATGTTTGTTATGGTCTATGTCGTGTGTTTTGTTTTCTTGTCGAGTTGTTTCATTTGAGTTGCTTCGTTTGAGTTATTTCGTTTGCTTATCGAGTTGTTTCGTTTGAGTTGTTTCGCTTGCTTGTCGAGTTGTTTCGTTTAAGTCTGTATGAAATGTATGTAGTTGAGAACTCTTGCGTGTTTTGAATAAAAGGTTTGCCTTCGTGTTTCTTAATTGTGTATATATTGTCTACAAGAAGTAATCCTTCTCTAGTTATATTACCATACGACTAAAATTTATGACATTAGAAAAGAGGTAGACTCCACCACCACCTGACTAAAATTGGTGGCTTTGTTGATGTTGCTTGTTTCTGTTTTAGGGTAGGAGGGGTAGGATGGTGGATTTTGGGACCTAAACCAAGATCTTGGCAGGGTGTTGGGGTCCACCGCCTTTGAGGTACATGGTTTCTTGGTCCAGTAAATGTTGGTGGATTGCCTTCCATGGTGGTGGGAAGGTTTCTTCACTAGTTCAAATCAAATCAACACCTTCATTTTAGGTAATGAAAAGATAATTACTCCAACATTAAAGTGTACGAATTATATTACATATCGATAATAGTTCAAGAACTAAAGCGTACGAATTACATTATAGATCGATAAAAGTTTAAACACTAAAGCGTATGAATTACATTACAGATCGATAAAAGTTCAAACACTAAAGTGTACGAATTACTCCAAACTAAGATTTTCCAGGTCGTGAAATAAGGCAGCTGAATCAGCTGTGTGCTTGTTGGGATGCATATACACTTCTAGCATTTTCTTGAGTACCATTATCAGGCGATTCAGTTTGATGCAGTTTAAGCACTCTACATTTCCAGGACTCGATGTTGAAGGTCCTGCAGTTGGAGTTCTTGATGGTCCTGCGGAATGAGTTGGAGGCGTTGAAGCTCCAGGAGAACCGGTCATTAAAAGGAGTCGTTCCTCCTTCCATAAAAAAAATCGCATCTATAATCCTTTGTCCCACCCTGTTAAAGAATAAAAACTATTATTTTTAACAACTAACCAAATTATTTATATAATACATAAAAAAAAGTATATAATTGTTCGCCTTTGATAAAGGACACGCATATTATAGTTTACCACAGGTGCGAGGTCGATGCGATTGTCGCAGAATTACGTCTCCTCGACCACAAGGACAAGCAAAAGCTTCAAATTCCGCCATCTTCATGATAATAGTGTGTGTTTGTGGTTGTGAGGATTTGAGAATGTATAATGTGTTTGTGAGGATAAGAGCAGATTTGCTAACTATTATACATGGTAAAAAAATAGAGCTTTTGGTGGGAAGTTTTGGCGCCAAAATTTTGGCGGGAATTTTTGGTGAAAAGTTTTGGCGAGAAGTGTTTGGTGGGAAGTTTTAGTGGGAAGTGTTTTGGCGATATGCGTTTGATGGGAAGCATTGAGAATGTTTTGGCGAGATATGTTTGATGGGGAGCATTGGGAAGTGTTTTGGTGAGATGCGTTTGATGGGAAGCAGATCTTATGTATAACCATATCATCTCGGCTCATTCGTTTAACATCTTGTTAGGAATATAAATATTCACATGAAAGACTCGGTTTCCCCGAGTATCTATTTAGCATTTAAGTAGCTCGTAGGCTTATTAGTTTTAGTTTAGTTATCGTATCATCATGGAGTCGGGTCGGGTCTTTACCCACTGTAAGCCCATTCCATAGCCCGTGTAGGGGCACTTTAGAGTTTGTATATATACCCATTTCCCACCAAGGGAAGGGGTTGGACCTTTCATTACTTTCAATCTAATACTTATCATTCTCTCTCTCTATAAGGCTCCCACTTTCTCTCTCTAGAATTTAACCTTAAACATCAAAGTTCTCTTGTGTTATGATTATGATAACTCTACAATTGGTATCAAGAGCCATTGTTGATTAGTGGTTGAATTCGAGTGTGATTGTTTCTTTGGTTTTCTTTTCATTCGATCCTTCTTGTTTTTTTTTCTTTGGTTCGAACTCAAAACACTAAACAACCCACGAGTTGTGAAGTGTTTGTGGTGTTTGTTGGCATAATCTTGCACTTTTGTGTTCACTACGATCTCTTACATCATTTCCTAGTATCCTACGATTGATTTGGTGACTCTAGTTTGTGTTTTGAATATTATTCTTAGTTGCGATTTGAGTCTCGGTAATATTTTCGTGGTTGCGATTTGAGTTGGGCTGGAAATTCTGAGTTGCGATTTGGTGTTCTTCTTGTCCTGCGATTTGGTATTTAACTAAAAAGGGAAAGAAGACAAATCGCAAGAAAGGGACATTTTTTTCTGGTTGCGGTTTGCAATTTGATGCTTGCGACTTGAGGTTTGCTGTTTGAATCCTGCGATTTGAAGTCTTTGCGGTTTGAAGCCTGCGATTTGAAACTCTTGCCATTTGCTCTTGTATTGCGGTTTGAAAAGTGTTGCGATTTGAGGGTTGCGATTTGAGCATTGAGATTTGACTAGTTGCTTCATTGCGATTTGCCCCAAATTCCCATTGAGATTTGCCTCAGATTCTTCACTGCGATTTGCTCTTATTTATTCATTGTGATTTTCTCAAGTCTCTACATTGCAATTTGACTCTTGACTTTGACTTGTTCATATCACCAAGTAAACTCAATACAACCAAACCCAATCACAACTTAACAACAATTCACCTAAACTAACAAACAATCATTCATCTTAACATACAATCACTAATCATTATCGATCCAATCTCTCATCATAACACATTGAAGTAATCATATCACAGTTTATTCTTGTTTTTTGTAAAATCCCGCGAAAGATTCTATTTCTCGGTTTAAATCATAGAATTGTAAAATCCCTTGCTTATTAACTTCATGGCAAGCACTTCTTCTGATGACATTCAAGCTGCCGGGTCCAATACCCGCCCTCCTATGCTTGATAGGACGGATTATGAATCATGGGCACAAAGAATACGACTTTATTTCTTGGGAAAAGAGAATGGTGTTAACATTCTTAAATCCATTGATGAAGGACCTTTTCAAATAGGCACCACTAGAGATGTTGTCACTACCGCTGAGGATGGAACTGTCACTCTTGGAATCGACAGGCCACGTAATTACAACGATCTTAATGAAGAGGAGAAGAAGCGTTATGATGCAGACATTAGAGCTTCTAACATTGTGATTCAAGGACTTCCCAAAGACGTTTACAAGCTTATCAACTTCAACACTGAAGCCAAAGCTGTTTGGGACAATGTTAAAATACTTCTGGCTGGATCTGAACTGACCAAAGAAGATCGTGAATCTCAATTGTATGATGAGTTTGAGCACTTCAAGATGAATCCTGGTGAAAACATCACTGACTATTATGTGAGATTTCACAAGCTTATGAATGACATGAGGATCATCAGGATGACAATGCCAAATATCCAGCTCAATTCTAAGTTTGTGAACAACATGTCACCCGAGTGGGATAGATTTGTTACAGCCGTTAAGCTCAACAAAGGATTGAGAGAGACGAATTATGAACAGCTGTATGCTTACTTACAACAACATGAAAAGCATGTTGTCTATGATCGTCAATTAAGGGAAAGAATCAATCCAACAACAACTAATGATCCACTTGCACTTGTCTCAAATGTTCAGCCATTCAATCAATCCCTACTTGATCAAGTTTATCACCATCCTTCTTCATCACAGAATCAGACATCATTTGTCCAATCATCTTTGCACCCACCATCTGCTGTGAACACCCAACTGGGCTCAGGATACTCTCATACTGACAAGATGATTGATAATCTCTCCAACCAAGTTTCTTTACTTGTCCAACAGTTCAGAGCAACACTCCCTCAAACCAACAACCAACTTCGAACTTCATCAAATCCACGTAATCAAGCAACAGTGGAAGATGGAAGGGTTGTGGTTCAGAATGTTCAAGGAAGGCAGAATGTGAATCAAAGGAACATTGGTCGGGTTAACATACAGAACAGGGTTGGGAATGCTAATCAGGGACAGGGAAGGCAAATCAAATGTTACAACCGTGGTGGACTAAGACACATAGCAAGGAACTACACTCAACCAAAGCGTCCACAGAACTCTGACTACTTCAAAGATAAGATGTTGTTGATGCAAGCTCAAGAGAATGGAGCAGCTTTGGACGAAGAAGAGTTATTGTTTCTTGCTGGTGATGAGGGGAACAAGTTTGATGCTGATGTGGATGATCAACCTGTTCAGGACTTGGCACTAATTGATCCCAACATCTTCCAAGCTGATGACTGTGATGCTTTTGACTCAGACGTTGATGATGAACCCACTGCTCAAACCATCTTCATGGCTAATCTGTCTTCTGCGGTCTCATCACCACAACAATCTGGTCCTTCCAATGCATCTGTCATATCTGAGGTACTAAAGCTGTATGACATGTATAACATGGTCGATGAACAAAAGATTCCCAACAAAGTACAACAGACAGATGTTGTTGAATCATATGTTGTTGATATGGGAAATAGCGATATTAACCCATATGAACAACATGTGAAACATAACGAAGCGTCTGTTGAACCTAGGAGGGTAACTTCTGTTATTAATGATTATAATGTGTTGCATGAACAAAAGATTCCTAACGAAGTACAACCAACAAATGTTGTTGAATCAAATACTGCTGATATGGGAAATAGTAATGTTATCCCATATGAACAATATGAGAATCACAATGACGTGACTGTTGTACCAAGTAGTGCATCTTCTGTTGTTGATAATACTTGTGAGTTGCATGAGAACACCGTGTTTATCCCTGATGACACTTTGACCACTAGACTTAACATCTATAAAGATCAGGTGGCCATATATGAACAACGTGCAAAATTTGAGCTAATTGAACGTGAGCAGAAAATGGATAGTCAAATGCGTACATTCATAACAGAACGTAATTTAACGGAAGAAACATTGAAAAAAGAGTTATATTCTTTACGAAAACAACTTGATCAAACTATTAAACAAAAACAGGAGATCCAAGAATGTGTAATTACACTAAAACATGATTTCAAAGAAAAAGAAACAAAACTCTTAAATGATTTTTCCAGACTTAAAACGTTAAAGAATAAGATTGAAAACAAGTACACACAAGACCAGACCAGACAAACTGCTCAAATGATTTAAAAGCATAAAAAGTTGTGTGATGAAAATAGTGTAAAGGATGTAGGTGAACCTAAATCAGTTTTTCTTAGGAGTGTTAAAGTTGCTCAACCTGCATTATATGATGCAAATATAATACTTAAGCCAGGTCATACCCTCCTGATGTGTCGTCATTTGAAGAGAGTAATGAGATAGAAGTAATAAATAGAGAAAGATTGGCTGAAAAAAATGAAGGATCCCAAATGTATAGCAAATCGAGTCATAATCAAACCCCATGATTACTCTGAGGAGAACCGATTGGCTATTTTTGTACCTCAAACTAAGTTGACTCCAGAGCAAATATTTTGGTCCTTAGACTTAGAAAAAATGAAGGCCGAAGAACATCAAGCCAAAACTCCACCCTTTAGAAAGATAGCTGCAGCAACGGTGTACCCACCCAATACACCCATGCACTTAGTTCCTTTAACTCTTCTCACAGAATGTAAAACTCTAATTAGCATATATGTTCTTTGTCAACTATTTGCTGATTTCGATAAAACATGTAAGAAGAGAATTACGCCAACGGGAATTACTGAAGGGGAAAGGGGCTTTGAACAGACAAAACGGTGCTACTTAACTGATTTTATTCCATTTTTTAAACTTCTCTAAGAACATTTCGAGGGCATGCAAAAAACCCTTGAAACTGAATTAAAAAAAATGAAAGAAGTGTTTAAGGATAGGAAAACGTGGGAAAACAAAATGCTATTGATCTTAAATGTTGTGAGATTGAAAGAAAGAACATTCTCATCACCAATGAGAATATGATTGCTAGATGTATTGCACAGGATGTATTTTATACTGCTACTGATTCTACCTTAACTGCTTGTCAATTTCATGAGTTGTCTATTGCATTGAATGTTACCCAGAATCGTGTTGTTGAGCTTGAGGGGGAGAATTTAAAATTGCATGAGAAAATCCAAAATGATGACCATGATAACATGGTCAGGCATTTTTCAAAACTAGAGGTTGATAATCTTAATTTGCAATTAAAATATCAACATTTAGAAGAAAGAATTAAAATCTCAAATGCCAAGACATCTTTGGATGCTCCTGAATTTGATGCATATTTTGAATTAAGCAAACGATATGAAAAAATTCAAGCTCACACTAACACGATTCAAAAATTGAGGGCCCAAATTGCCGAATCAAAATCGAATAATAGTGATGTGACTGGCACCCATAAACCATCGTCTTTAGATTCTCAGAATTTTCACTATCAAGACACCATCAATACCAGCATGTTACCTTTGATGTACCATTAACGACATCTGAACCCAGCACATGAAAACCAGAAAAACAAATGGCAGTGAAACAAACTAATGCTCCCATCATTACTTCTATAGTAGTAAACAGTTACACTAAAGCTAGCAGGTCAAAGCATAGTCGCAATACAAAGAAAGATAGGACTGCGCCAGCTAAGAGTGCTCATCAGGAGAAAGTAGAAGACCATCTTAGGAACAACAAACTTGATTTGATAAAAAAGAATCGTGTTGATTCTAGTATTAGCTATAAGCGTACTGTAATTAATTCGAATTCTAATGCTATTTGTAAGACATGTAATGAATGATTAATTTCTGGTAATCATGATGAATGTGTTGTGTCATTCTTGATGTCTTCTCAACGATCCCCAGTTAAGAATGTTAGGAAACCTAAACTGAGTAAGCAAATTTGGAAAGAAACAGGAAAAATGTTTGCTAATGTTGGTTATCAATGGAGACCCACTGGAAGAAAATTCACTTTAGGAGATCAGTGCCCCTTAATTAGAATGACTAATCATAAAGTAGTGACTATTATGGAATGGAAGCCAACTGGTCAAATTTTCCCTTTAGAGACACAATGCCCTGTAACTAGGGTAATTGCTGCTACTAGTGAAGTTTTCACTATGAATATCATGGCATCTATGAATCATGTAGTTCCAGAGTTTGTTTGTGCTAACCAAACAAACCCCAGTTGCACGTGCGGGTCCACTTTTTTCAGTTATCCATCGTTATCTGTTTTCAAATGCAGGTCGTACAAATTGTCCTTTGGTATTTGGACTCAGGCTGCTCAAAACATATGACCGGGGATCGCTCACGGCTCAAGAATTTCGTGAATAAATTTATCGGGACAGTTAGATTCGGGAACGACCATTTTGGGGCAATTATGGGTTATGGAGATTATATTTTTGGTGACAGTGTAATTTCCAGTGTATACTACGTGGAAGGACTTGGGCACAATTCGTTCTCTGTTGGTCAATTTTGTAATTCCGATCTTGAAGTTACTTTCAGAAAACACACATGTTTCGTCAGAGAATTGGATGGTATTGATCTCCTTAAAGGCAGTCGTGGCACTAATCTATACACCATCTCTATTGAAGACATGATGCGGTCCTCTCCTATTTGCTTGCTGTCAAAGGCCTCAAAGAACAAATCATGGCTTTGGCACCGTCGTTTAAATCACTTAAACTTCGGCACCATAAATGAACTTACTCGCAAGGATCTTGTTCGAGGTATGCCCAGATTGAAGTTTCAAAAAGATCATCTTTGTTCTGCTTGTCAACTAGGCAAAAGCAAGAAGCATACTCACAAACCCAAGTTTGTCAACACCGTTATGGAAGCTCTTCACAACCTTCACATGGATCTATGCGGACCAATGAGAGTGCAGAGTATAAATGGGAAGAAATATATTCTTGTGGTGGTCGACGACTACTCTCGGTTTACATGGGTGAAGTTTTTGAGAACCAAGGACGAGACTCCAGAGGTTATCATCAAACTTGTCAAACAGCTATAAGTAAGACTCAACAAAACCGTCAGAATTATCCGCACAGACAATGGAACTGAGTTTGTTAACAAACAACTCATTCAATTTTATGAAAGTATTGGCATAACTCACCAGAAAAGTGTTACACGCACTCCTCAGCAGAACGGGGTTGTTGAAAGACGAAATCGTACTCCTATGGAAGCTGCACGAACTATGCTGATATTTTCCAAGGAACCGATGCTTCTTTGGGCGGAAGCAATTGCTACAGCTTGTTACACCCAAAACCGATCCTTGATACATACTCTTCACAACAAATCTCCATATGAGCTGATACATGGCAAGAAACCTGATCTTTATTTTCTGCAAGTGTTCGGTGCTCTATGCTACCCTACAAATGACAGTCAGGATCTGGGAAAACTAAAGATAAATGACAGTCAGGATCCGGGAAAACTAAAGACTAAAGCAGACATTGAATTCTTCGATGGGTATGCATCAGATCGCAAGGGATACTGAATCTACAACAAACGAACCTGACAAATTATGGAAACCATTCACGTGACATTCGATGAGCTGACTGAGCAAACGGCTCCTGGACACACAAGTTCTGGACCCGTGCCTAATCTTTTGTCTCCTGGACCAATTAGTTCAGGTCTTATACAGCGTCCCACTCCTGCAGTTCCTTATGTAACCCCTACGAGTGATGAGTTGAAGAATTTGTTTGATCCAATGTTTGATGAATACTTTGAGCCACCAACTGTTGATACTACATCTGAAGCTCCACCTTTACCTCCAGTTGCTAATGCTTTAATTCCACACAACTCAGATGGTCCATCTGTATCTGTCTCAATTAGTCAAGACGCACCATCTGCCAGCCACTCACCATCATCATCGAATATTCAATCTCCTTCGGTACAACAAAGCTCTGCAGTTGATAATTCTTTAGATGTGAATCCTTTTGCTCCTGCTGATGATGCTCCATTCGTGAACATATTTGCTCCTGAATCATCTACTGATGCATCTCCTTCAGGGGATCCTAACACGACTACATCAGTTCCCTGTCCTCAACCACATGAACATCTCAGAAAATGGACAAATGATCATCCAGTTGACAACATTATTGGGAATCCTTCTCGTCCGGTATCCACACGAAAACAACTTGCCACTGTTGCCTTGTGGTGCTTTTATAATTCGGTACTATCAAAAGTCAAGCCTAAAGACTTCAAGACTGCAATCTCAAAAGATTGTTGGTTCAACGCTATGCAAGAAGAAATTCACGAGTTCGATCGATTGGAAGTATGGGAATTAGTACCACCTCCAGACTGTGCTATGATTATAGCTCTTAAGTGGATCTTCAAAGTGAAACTTGATGAGCATGGTGACGTTCTGAAAAACAAGGCACGGCTAGTTGCAAAGGGATTTCGTCAAGAAGAGGGCATAGACTTTGAGGAATCATTCACACCTATTGCTCGAATTGAAGCTATCAGAATCTTCCTCGCTAATGCTGCTAGCAAGAGCATGATAGTCTACCAAATGGATGTGAAGACTGCATTCTTAAATGGCGAGCTGAATGAAGTTGTCTATGTCAGTCAACCAAAAGGTTTTGTGGACCCTGATCATCCTAACTATGTCTACCGTCTGAAAAAGGCTCTCTATGGCCTTAAGCAGGCGCCTAGGGCATGGTACGATACACTGTCAAAGTTCCTTCTGGCAAACAAATTCTCCAAAGGCGTTGTTGATCCCACATTGTTCACTCGAAAAATAGGCAAACATTTACTTCATGTTCAAATCTATGTTGATGATATTATTTTTGCCTCGACCGAACCATTGGAATGTGATCGTTTTTCAAAAGAGATGAGCTCGAAATTTCAAATGTCAATGATGGGACAAATGTCTTTCTTCTTAGGTTTACAAATTTCTCAAAGTCCCGAAGGCATTTTCATAAATCAATCTAAATATGCTAATGAAATATTAAAGAAATTTGGATTTGATTTATGTGACCCTATTGACACTCCCACGGTGGAGAGAACAAAACTGGATGAGGACCTCTCTGGGATCCCGGTTGATCAAACTAAATACCGTAGTATGATTGGATCCTTGATGTATCTCACTGCCAGTAGGCCAGATCTTCTATTCGTTGTATGCATGTGTGCTCGGTATTAGGCTAAGCCTACCAAAAAGCACCTTGAAGCGGTAAAGCGGGTCTTTCTGTATCTCCAAGGAACCATTCACATGGGTCTCTGGTATCCGAAGGACAACGCCATGGAACTAACAGCCTATGTAGATGCTGACCATGCAGGGTGTCAAGATACTCGTCGAAGTACGTCAGGAGGTGCTCAATTTCTTGGAGAAAAGTTGGTGAGCTGGTCATCTAAAAAGAAAATGAGTACTTCCATGTCTTCCACAGAGGCTGAATACATCGCCATGTCTTCATGTTGTGCTCAAATCCTATGGATGAAATCCCAACTTTCAGACTATGGCTTTGTATACAACAAGATTCCTGTTTATTGTGACAACAAAAGTGTCATTGCTCTCTGCTGCAACAATGTCCAACACTCTAGATCAAAGCACATCGATATCCTACATCACTTCATTAGGGAACAGGTTGAAAAGGGTGTGGTTGAACTATACTTCGTGAGGACTGAGTACCAGCTGGCAGGTATCTTTACTAAAGCACTTCTGAGAGAACGGTTCCAGTTTATTCTCCCACGCCTTGGTATGAAGAGTCTGAAGCCAGAAACACTCAAAAGCCTTCAGGAAGAGACTGAGGAGTAATGGATTTGCCTCATGTATCCTTTGTATATATTTTATACCAAAAACAAAATACAAAAATATAAAACCAAGAAAAACCATAAAAATCATAAAAATAGAAAATTCAAAAAATAGTTTTTCCAGGCATGTCTTCTGGTATCGATAACATTTACGGTCCTAGAAATGTCATTCAACAATGACACGGGTCGTTAAATGAAGTTCGAGCAGAAGTTCAAATTGTTTCTCAAAACATGCCTAAATGGCTTGCTATTATTTCAGATGCGCAACCCGTTTTTCAAAATGAGGAAAGCACGTCGCCAAAAAGACAGCTGTTCCTAACAACGGGTGATTAAGTTCTCCCGGGCATGGATTACTTTACATCCGTGCACCCTCGATCTAGTGTACGCTTCAGTGCATTATTTCCTGATTCAGAAGAGAAGTCTTCTTTTACCAAAACAATTTTTTTTTCCATCTATGATTCTTCAGAAAAATAATTTGTATCTAAAATGGTGGTTTAAAACAGTATTTGAAAATCAATCGAACTTAAATTTTTTTCATAAAATTTGCCACTCAATCTATGACAAAAGGTTTAATTTTCGTAAAATTTTAAATTGATAACGGGTCATAGATTGAGGGGGAGAGTGATTTCAAATTTTATTTTAGATCATCAAATGGTATCTTTGTATGGTTCAAGTAATGAATAAACATGTGTTGTTATGTGTCAGAATATGAATCTTTTCATGAGTTTCTCGCTAAACTCCAAATCAATTATAAACTCATCATTTCTGACACTAACATTCTCCCTCATTGATTGAGGGAGAGCATAGTAATGTTCCATTATCATTATTTATTGAATCAGACCACATTTTCTCCCATAATTTCTAACATACTTAAATCAATTGAGATCCCTAATCTCAAAAGGTTTGAAATTTTTTATCGTGGGAGAGAATGTGATTTAAATATGAAAACTGATAAAATGTGATCTTTTGGACTCAAGTGTAGGCTCTCTCATATGTACTAAACTTTTTCGTATATCGATGCACATATTGAGGGGGAGCGAATGATTTATGATGACAATTGTGGAAGAATACCAAAGACCGACCATTTTATTTAATGTACTGGAGTTATAAGGATGGTGAGGTTAGGTATCAGTTCCCATGATCCAACCAGAACCGGAGGGATCTTCCCAGGGACAATCCTCTAGTTAGAATAGAAGTCCTTAGGAACGATGAAAAAAAGAAGAAAAGTGAGAATAAGGGAAGAGTGCCGACTGAGATGGAACTGGTACTGGAACAAACCCAACAAGGTGCTAGTGATGAAGTCTCGGTAAGCGCTGAAGGTGTTGAAGAATGAAAAAGAAATGTAAAGATAAAGGGTGAAAAAAATAGCCCTCCAAATATTCAACCTTAGGGCAGAAACCGGGTTCAATTCATATGCTACTGGTTGTTACTAAGGTAACGCCGGTATTGAAGACAAGACATCATGGACCCAGTGACACACTGCACTAAACCTTCTACCCACTCAAGTTCTCTTAAAAGGACTTGTTTCATTCTCACGGGGAACCCTGTATTATCTATCAACCGCTCATTACGAGTCATGTTGATATTGAATCAGGAGATACCACTCCAGCCTTCAACTACTAAATCAAAATGCACTATTGAGTCGAGAGCCAAGAGATCATCCATAAATCTCGCTAGGACACTAATAATTTATTCACTTGGGTTTCACACACTGTGGAAACAAGTAAGATCTTAAGAGTCCTACGCATTATCCTCGTGGTATTGCCAGAACATCTGAGTGATACGTAAGTATTCACAATGAAGATGGAAATCCTTCTAGAGCAAACATCAAACAAGCTCTTGGTAGGTGACATGTGAGATCCTTCATAGATCAAACTAGTGACAACAAGAAAGAAACATGATTTTGTTCACAAAAATTTCGTCGTATTACAAAACTCTTTATTCAGTAATACGAGAATGTTTTTCAAATCAATTTCTCATTAATCAGTGAATCCTAATTCGCTGATTCACTCACTCCGTGCTTTGTCTACTTTGAGACGCTCCGGTTTGAGAACGGCTAGTACAGCTGCGAAACCCTGTCAAGGAGATTCTTTGGAATTATACCTGATCACAGGCAGTATTTATACTGATCAACGGGGAACCGTGGTTCTTGCAACCCTATTCAACGAAAGTGAACAAAGACACTTTCGTGTGTTTATTGCTAACTGTTGTTTGCAGGAATACCTGACGGTGGTAGCTGATGGCCAATGAGATGTCAATTCATAACCTCATGCTCACACTTCACACTCACAATTAAAGAAATCATGATAAGTGAAAGATCTACAACAATGCTTCCGCAACTCTGATGCAAAGTTTCATGATCCAGAAAAGTGTGAGCATGCTGGTCCGATGGTCACTACTACACATGAACGCAATGCTACAAAGGATGACTTGGAGATTTACAGTGTCTGATGATCTCAAAGAATGCTCAAAGATCACACAAGTCAAAGGAACATCAATCACAAGAACATTGCTTGAAGAACAAAGATCAATGACTTTGAAGAATCAAAGACTACGAGCTAGGAACTTAAATTCATATAATTGAATGCTAGAATTCAAATTGTAATTTACGGGGTGACCTCCCTTAGGGGGAGATTGTTAGGAATATAAATATTCACATGAAAGACTCGGTCACCCCGAGTATCTATTTAGCATTTAAGTAGCTCGTAGGCTTATTAGTTTTAGTTTAGTTATCCTATCATCATGGAGTCGGGTCGGGTCTTTACCCACTGTAAGCCCGTTTCATAGCCCGTGTAGGGGCGGTTTAAAGTTTGTATATATACCCCTTTCCCACCAAGGGAAGGGGTTGGACCTTTCATTACTTTCAATCTAATACTTATCATTCTCTCTCTCTAAAAGGCTCCCACTTTCTCTCTCTAGAATTTAACCTTAAACATCAAAGTTCTCTTGTGTTATGATTATGATAACTCTACACATCTCATGTATAACCATATCATCTCGTTTCATTCGTTTAACATCTCATGTATAACCATATCATCTCGGCTCATTCGTTTAACATCTCATGTATAACCATATCATCTCGGTTCATTCGTTTAACAACTCATGTATAACCATATCATCTCGGTTCATTCGTTTAACATCTCATGTATAACCATATAATCTCGGTTCATTCGTTTAACATCTCATGTATAACCATATCATCTCGGCTCATTCGTTTAACATCTCATGTATAACCATATCATCTCGGCTCATTCGTTTAACATTTCATGTATAACCATATCATCTCGTTTCATTCGTTTAACATCTCATGTATAACCATATCATCTCGGCTCATTCATTTAACATATCATCTCGTTTCATTCGTTTAACATCTCATGTATAACCATATCATCTCGTTTCATTCGTTTAACATATCATGTATAACCATATCATCTCGGCTCATTCGTTTAACATTTCAAGTATAACAATATCATCTCGGCTTATTCGTTTAACATTTTATGTATAACGATATCATCTCGGCTCATTCGTTTAACATCTCGACTCATTCGTTTAACATCTAGTATAAATGATTTAACTTAGTTAAAAATGATGTAAATAATTTTAAAAAGTTTTAAATCAATTAAAAATGATTTATAAAATATTTAAGTTAAACTTAAATGATTTAAGAGTGATTTAACTTAATTAAAATGATTTAAAAATGATTTTAAATGATTTAAATTAAGTATAAATGCTTTAACTTAATTAGTTAAAAGTGATGTAAATAATTTTAAAAAGTTTGAAATTAATTAAAGATGATTTAGAAAAAATTTAACTAAACTTAACAGATTTAATATTGATTTAAGTTAATTTAAATGAATTAAAAAAGTTTTTTTTTTTTTTTTTTTTTTTTTTTAATAAGAAAGCTTTTGGCGGGGATATGTCCCCGCTAAAAAATTTCACCAAATTTTTTGATTTTCCTTCTTCGCATTTACTTTATCCCGTCAAAGTTTTTGGCGTATGATAAAAACTTTTAGCGGGGAAAAGACTGGCTAAAAGAAAATTTTTCTTTCGGCAGGGATATGTCCCCGCCAAATGTAATCGCTAAAAACAACCCTCAATTATTAACAGATCTTGTTTTGACACTTAGGGAAAAAAAATAAAAAAACTCACTCGTCTTCTTCCTCTCATTTAACATATCCAACCCTACTTCACCGCAACTACACCACCACTACTTCACCGCACCACCATCTCCACCACAACACCACCACATTCGCACCACTGTGCACGATGTATATCCTCAACCCTTCTCCTCGTTTAATTATTTCCTCCTACCCTCTCCTCGTTTAATTCTATCTTTTTCTCATCTCCTTTCTTACTCTCGATAGTGGTACCACATTACAGCCGATGTTAGTTTTTTATTTTTGTTAATTGTTTTCAATTTTTGTTATTTTTTGTTAATTTTTGTTAATTTGGTTGTTTGTTAAATTTGTTAATTGTTTTTACAGTTGCTGTTGAGAACTGAATTTTTTTGTTAATTGTTGTTTGTTAAATTTGTTAATTGTTTTTACAGTTGCTGTTGAGAACTGAAGCCGAGACCCGAAGCTGAGACCACAACGCACCTGCTCTTGAGACCCCACAACCGAGGTTTTTTTTTGTGTGTTTATGTTTGTAGCGGGGACATGTCGTCAACAAAAGTTTATAGTCATTAATTTGTGTTTATGTTTTTTTTAGCTCCTTGTTGAGATCGAGACCGCCTGTTGACACCGAGACCACAGCCTTGATAGCCTTGACCACCGAGACCGAGCCGACTCTAATCGTGAACTACAGCCTTGACCACAATCAGCCTTGACAAAAGTATGTTTCTTTATCCAATTTGAACCACAGCCGTTAAGTTGTTTTTGTATTTGTAGTATTTTAAGAAAGTGAAATGGTTACCCAACTGAAGCACTTGCATATTTTAGCGAATTGAAAAGAACAGGCTTTAACATTGACCAATTTTCTAAGTTATCAGTCGTAAGGGTGTTTGTTAGAATGCGTTGTAGTTGACACATAAGTAGTTGACAGTTGGTGAGTTTGTGAATTGTTAAAATTGCTAGGCGGCACTTGAGAGCGGTTGGTCCTTTGAAACCACCATGTCATACAAGTGGCAATGTTACAAGGCCTTTTACACAAGACATTATCAAGGAGCTTATCAGCTTATGAGTTGAATAAGCTCCTTGATCATGGCTTTTGTAAAATGACTTGACCATTTGACATGAATAAGCTGTTTGGATACTTAAAACAGCTTATTGTGTCAGCCCACACCACAGCCCACAAGGGGCGTTTGGTTTGGTTTGTCTCAGCCCACACCGCAGCCCACAAGGGGTGTTTGGGTTTGCTAATTTTCTGCACCAGAGGGGTGTTTGGATTGCTTATTTTTCAGCCCCGAGAGTGTTATCACTTTCGATCGAATCTACAGTTTCAAGTTGCCTAATCAGATAACTACATTCATTCACACAAACGCTAGAAACTAATTCCTACGATATCTAAAATGCAATTACCATATAGCAAATTACCCCACTTTGTTAAATAATAAGTATATACTAATGGCGTCTGGATTTACTAATTTTGTGTTTGTGTGTTTGGCGAGGACACAAAAGACAAAGAGAAGCCTACTGTCCAACCACGTACCTGCTGTCTAGACCAGCTGAGAGCAGAGATTCGAGAGCCGAGAGCAGCCTACTGTCAAGACCAGCCGAGAGCAGCCACAATCAGTACGTTTTTTTGTTTGTATTTGGTTAATCAATACGTTTTTATAATGATTATCTGATTAGCGCGTTTTTAAATAGTGAGGTAGTGAGGTTAATTAAGGGGTGTTTGGGATTATTTATTTGCTAAAAAATAAATAGTTGCTTACTTAGGAAAGTGTAGTTTGCAGTATAGAGTTTAGTGCAAGCACATATGACATGATAAAGAGTTTAGTGCAAGCAGATATGGCTTTGAGATAAACACATTAGGTATAGCTTTTGTAGTAATTTAGCCGTTAATAGTCCTTGTATTCCCTTTTTCCGTAGAAAGATAAACACACTTTAGTTAGTACTAAATAAATTTAGTAATTTACATTAGTGGTGTATTGATGTCTGGCACATTAGGTGTTGAGGACCTATGTTCGATCAATAACTTATAGTTCATCTGAATAAGACGTTTTGCATTAATCTAGTTATAGTATTTAAAAAGATACATAGAGTTTCGGGGAAAAAAACGTCATTTATCTGGTGGAACTCGAGTTCGCCCGCAAAGGGGTGTTTGGGTTTGCTTATTTTCTGCACTAAAGGGGTGTTTGGATTGCTTATTTTTCAGCCCCGAAAGGGTGCGTTTGGTTAACAGCAGCCCACAAGGGGCATTTGGTTTATGTTGTCCAAACAGCAGCCCACAAAGGGGTGTTCGGTTGATCTTTTCATCATCGTGTATGCATGAGATACATTTTTTTGTCAATATCAATATCACACATGCTTATATTTCATAAGCTTCAATTTTTCGGCATATTTGGAGACTTGTGGGCTTATATAATATACTTATATAAGCTCACAAGTCTCCAAATAAGCTGAAAAATTGAGTCTTATGATATATAAGCCGAAATTGACAATGCGAATATGTTAGTATTATATGGTATTTGATTGTGTTAGACTATTGTAAATGATTTTAGGACTTTAGTGATTAATTTCGTAAAGTCCCCGTCCGAAGTTAATCATCCCATAGAAAACCCGTCCGAAATTAATTTATTAGAAATTAGTTTCGGAAAGTCCCCTATTTGGGACTGCTTTTTGAATGATTTGTCTCATTTAGGATATGAATACGTATAATTGATTTACAATTTGTGAAAATTTCAACAGTGTTTCCCCTTTACTCCTACGAATATGTCTTTAATGCACATATTTGGGGAGTTGAGGGGAAATGCAGCCGAAATTTTCTCAAATAGTAAATTCAGTTTTACGCCTTTATATATGTGACGAAACATTCAAAGAGTGGGTTAGGATTGCCTTCCATAGTTGGATTAGGTGAACAAAACGCACAACTAGTAATTCCACCTTTATGTGTTTACGTGTAGATTTTTGTGAACATGTTTAATTCTATATAATTATTTGTTGCATCATTAAAACACAGTTATGCCAATTGATAAGAGTTGGGTCTCATTATCTCGTGCTACCATCGAATTTTTAAAAGGTCTTAAAGCTTTTTGCGAGTATTGCAAGTCCTTTGTGAATATTGATGGGAATGTAAAATGTCCATGTACTTGTTGTTATAGCGTAAGAATTTCTCGATTATTTTAATTAAACTTGATCATTATTTGAAATTGATAACTTGTTATTTTATGTCATCATCACTTGAATTTGATTACTTGCAGGCTCTAAATCTAAAGCTCACAAGCCCAATGCCAAAATTGGCAAAGGCGGGAAGGTGGTGCGTGGTCCCACAAAGAACACGAAGCTCCGCCATACGGTGTCTGAGACAGGTCGTCCGGTATCGATCAAATTCCGGAAGAACGCCAAAGGGATGTATGAGCATATGGGCACTCACGCTTCGTGGTTCTCCAACATGGTCGGGGAGTTTTTACGGGAATCAATTCCCATGCATTACGATTCGTGGGATAAGGTTCCCGAGACCACCAAGGCCCACATCGATGACAAGCTACACGTAAGTTTTTTTTTATCTTTTATTTTTTTAATTATTGTGTTTATTTATTTAAATTTGTATATTTTATTTTAATTATATTTTATTGCAGCATTTCTTTGATCTCGGCGAACACCTTGCCGGTCCGAATGGAGATGATATTGTCAACAGTATCGAAGCTTATCTCAGAAAGCGATACGATGACAACAAATACAAATTCAAATTGAACAATTTTACACGATAAGGTAAATTTCGGATCGACACTTTATTATTATTATTATTATTATTATTATTATTATTATTATTATTATTATTATTATTATTATTATTATTACTATTATTATTATTATTATTATTATTATACTATGCGTTTCACAGTGTGATTGTGTGTGCTTTACACTGTAGCACAAAACGTGGTTTGGGGGTGCCCGCTGAATGTTATTTATATATAATAGTGACCTGGCAACTAGATAAAAATTTCAACCGGTAACTCTTGTAATTCTTATAAAGCATGTATGCATATAGTTAGATAGATTTTAGAAAATGCCAATGGATTATAACATAAGAATAAGCAAAATCTATACTACCTTATAATGGAGATTGGACTTTCTTTTCATAACATTTTTTTAGATTTCTTAGATTAGATTTTAAGTAAATACACGTCATAAGTCAAAATGTACAAACATATACAACACAAATTTGAGTGTTACAAAATTTTCACATCCATAATAAATACACTTGTGATACATAAAGGGTTGTTTCGGGTTGCGTTTGTGACTTGATTTTCTTATTAAAGTAATTCTAAGATGCAATAAATTAGTTTTTGGTGTTCGGCAATTTCTTTAGAAAGTGATTAATTGCATCTGCAAGGCTTCGAAACCTCAAAATAGAAAAGCATCTATGGACCAACAGTTAGAAAATACACAAAGGAAACTTAAAAAAAAAAAAAAAAAAAAAAAAAAAAAAAAAAAAAAAGTGCCCTCGATATAGTACTTGCCTCAAAATCACGTAATATTGTCATGGCTATAAGAAAAAAAATAACAAAAAGTGGCGTTTGCATTAAGACTAAGGGGGTGTTTCTTTTTACCCTTAGCTAAGGGATTGGATCCACAAAAACATTTAATAGTATTTCTTTTTTAAGTAAGACCCACTTACTTCTCTTACTTCATTTATAACCCGAAGGCAAGAAATGTTAACTCCTCCCTAATAAGTGGCTCTAATAGACGTGGACCTCACATATATTTATAAGTCTCTTAATATAGAAAAAAAAAAAAGAAACACCCCATAAGATTAAATAGTTTATATAATTTTGAATTCTAATTATTTGAATGCCCCATTAAGAAAATATTTTTTAACGAATACAACTTTAGTGTCTTACAAGTTATAAAGGACCATATAAAAGCACTCGCAATAAATATTTTCATTTAGGCTTACATCATGTGTAAAGTTAACTTTTTTTTATAGTGTTTCTGTTATTTATAGAAAAATAGTTTATTTCTTAAATTCACTTTAACTTGAAATTATCGCTATTTGTAGATCTACTATCATGAATAAACGTATAATAAAAACATTAGCTCGCTAAAAAAATTATATACATGGTACCCGCCACCACAACACTCGAGTACCCTGCTAGTAGTTCCTAATTAATAATAGCAACATGAAAGTTCTTGTTGACATATGGAATTGTTTTTACAAATTTATTAGGTTTTTTTATAAAACATGTTTTTTGAGAGGATGCTTCGATACACTATAAGGTGGTTAAACCTTTGTTGCTTTGTGTATGTGATAAGTTGAGTTAATATGATCAAGTACGTGAAATTTACTTAACCACACTTAGAAGGTTATTTTGGTTATGAAAATGGAACAGTTATGCTTGTGTATATTGAACAAAGAACATACAATGTTAACACCAAAACGATTCAATATTATTCAAGATAATACGAGTGATCTTCACTATTACTAGGGTTACAAAACTTTGAATCTTATGTTTCTATGACTTGTGATATATGTGTTTGTTCTATGTTCTTAAGAGTTATTTTCTAAGCACTTAATTATTCACACATTTTTTGTCACACATATATCTAGTCTAAGATCTTTCTTTTATAGCACAAGAAAGATCTTTACAAAGTTGATAAGACAAGTCGAACACATGCAAAACTTATCTTATGTGTGTCAGTAATTAAGATACAACATGTATCTGAATTTACAACTTGTTACTGAACACTTTGTCTAAAGATATTATCTACCGTGTATTGTTGACTTTAACACACATAATATCTTTGTATACTTATCTACTCAGCAGCAGAATCTTTCAATAGATATCCACTTAGCAGTAGAAAGTTCTTCACCAGCAGCAGAATCATTCAGCAGTAGAATGTTTAATGCTAGCAGCAGAATCAAATGCTCTAGCAGTAGAATGATACTTAAGAATATTTCTTGAGCAGAACCCGATATTAATCTTCTTGAATATTTAATTCCCAACAATCCTCCCCTAAACATGTGAATCCTTTTCAACATGTTTCTGAATTAAAATATGGATTGTGAAGATCTTTCAAACATTTCATAGTCAGATTCTTGATCTGAGCTTTTCTTTGTTCTTCAAGATTAACTATCTTTCTGTCTAACTCATCTGCTTTCTGTGAATCTTTTTCAGCAATAACATCATCTTTCTTTGAATTGAAAAACAAACAATACCTTGAATAAAAGATGGTTCAATATCCTTGGATGGAGGAATTATAAGAGGCAATGATGCTGTGTATCTTGGATGCTTGTTTCAACAAGTAAAATCATCTATCAGCATGCCTTTGCAAGTGATAAACAAACGTAGTGAACTGAAATTGAAACTTTTCTCCATTTGACCTAGATAGAACTTTCTCCTTTGGAATGCTTCATCCCTTCTGAATATATATAATACTCCAGAATCAGCTCTGTTCTTGTCATTTTCAACCTCTATGTCATCATCTTGTATGCTCTTGTCTTTTCCTTCCTTTCATTGGTTAATCTTCCTTCTTTGGGCTTTATTTCCTCCCCTGAGATACAAATAACATTTTATCCTCCCCTGTTTGGAAGATCTCTCACAATTTACCAAAATATTTCTCTCCCCATAATCTGAGCTATCAATTAGAATTTGTTATCAGACAATGTTGTACATGTAGCCATCAATTCCTTAATAGTTTAATTTGCTGCCCTCATCACTTCTAGGTGTGTTAACTTCCATGAGAGGTGATTCATGGGGCATTGACTCATTATCCATCAATGGATGGTTTTACTGAGTCCTTTGAAAATCCTTTTAAGAAACTTTTGCCTTAGCAGTATGTACTTGATTTTATTATTAAAACTCGTACTGTTTTCAACCATTTTGAAGGGATTAAGTGTGTAACAGACACTTAATCAAGATTTCGGTTTAAAACAACCTCTGGTTGTGTGAGAACCAATGTTTTCAGTTATAAATAACTGCCTGTGTAAAGATAAACTTATTCAAAAGGCTTTCTTGATAGGGTTTCCAGTTCATAGTAATTATTACCTCTAACACAAGTGTTAGATTCACTTTTACTAGCTGTTCTTTCTATCAGATGTCCTTAGACTTGCTCATTATACTTTAAAAGTATAAAATGATAGAAAGTGAGTTGTATTAGTTACTTTCTGATCAACTAAGTCATCAATTCAATGTGAAACATCATAATCAAGCTTTAAGAAAGAAGTTTTAAGGAGGTTTGAAATTTTCAAACTCTTTCTATCATAAACCTATTATGTCAGCAACTGATATTATCATTCTGCTGCTTCCATTTCACTTGAAACTTCCTTTTTGTTCACATGTTCATACCTGAAATTGTCAGTCTAAAACCAAAAGAACAATGTACAAAGTACTTGTCTTGTATTAGAATAATTATAGGACTAACTGTATGAATAACACAATTTAAATTTGTACTAGCAGCACAAACTTTTGTAATAGCAGCATTAATTTATAAAGTTAGCAGCACAAACAAAAATTTATATACAAAAACACATCAGATTGAAAAATTCAAAGATTAAGCATTCCAATACTTGCTACCAAGTACTGAAACCTTCCAACATCAAAATCTTTTGTTAGCAGATCTGCAAAGTTGTGTTCTGAGGCAATTTTAAGAACTTGAATTAATCTTTTCTCATTGCAATCTCTAATAAAATGATGTCTAATTTCAATGTATTTTGTTTTAGAATGTTGTACTAGATTTTTAATAATGCAAATAGTACTACTATTATCAATATGAATAACAGTGTTCATAAAATTGTACCCATAGTCAAGAAGTTGGTTCTGAAGCCATAGGACTTGAGCACAGCAACTTGTAGCAGCTACATATTCAGCTTCAGTTGTTGAAGTAGCCACAATTGTTTGCTTCTTACACTGCCATGAGATAAGTCTACACCCAAGGAATTGACATCCTCCAGTTGTTGACTTTCTGTCCAAGCTAGCACCAGCATAATTACTATCCGAAAATGCTACCAAGTCAAAAGGTGGCTCTCTAGAATACCATAGTCCCAACCTAGGTTGACCCTTGAGATATCTAAAAATTCTCTTGACTGCTGTTAAATGAGAAACCTTTGGAGTTACTTGAAATCTCGCACAAGCACAAACAAAGAACATGATGTCAGGTCTTGATGATGTAAGATACATCAAAGATCCTATCATAGATCTGTATGTGTGTACATCCACATTTTCTCCATCTAAGTCTTTAGGAAGTGGCTTCTCAGAGTCCATTGGTGTGCTTGCCATTTTTGAATCAGCAAAGTTGAACTTCTTTAGTATCTCAGCAACATATTTATCTTGACTAATAAATATGCCTTCATATGACTGTTTAACTTGCAAACCCAGAAAGAATGTAAGTTCCCCCATGGAACTCATCTGAAACTTATGATGCATAAGCTTTTCAAACTCCAAACACATCTCCTTCCTTGTAAATCCAAAGATAATGTCATCCACATACACCTGCACTAACAAAAGATCACTCTTTTGCTTCTTGATGAATAATGTTTGATCAATATTGCCTCCCTGAAATCCATTTTCTATTAAGTAGGAAGCCAGAGTTTTATACCATGCTCTAGGTGCCTGATGAAGGCCATAAAGAGCCTTAACTACTCTGTAAACATTTTCGGGATGGTCAGGATCAATGAACCCTGGAGGGTGTGAGACATACACCTCTTCTTCAATAGTACCATATAGAAATGCACTCTTGACATCCATTTGATAAACTGTGAAGCCTAAAAATGAAGCATAAGCTAAGAAAAGCCTAATTGCCTCAAGTCTTGCTACTGGAGCAAAAACCTCATCATAGTCTATCCCTTCTTGTTGTGTGTACCCTTGGGCTACTAATCTAGCCTTATTCCTAATCACTATTCCCCTTTCATCCCTTTTATTCTTGAAAACCCATCTAGTGCCAATTACCTTTTCATCCTTAGGTAAATCAACTAGCACCCATACCTTCTGAATCTTGAACTGAAGAAGCTCCTCTTGCATAGCCTCTACCCAGCTTGAATCATCTAAGGCTTTCAGAATATTCTTTGGTTCATCTTGTGAGAGAAAACACACAAACAAGCAAGAGTTTGAAAACTCATGCTGCTTTGAAGCATAAAGGGCATCAAGAAGCCCTTGTTGGTCTGAAGACATCAGTTGTTGTCTTGTCTTCACACCTGATTGTACATCTCCAATCACATTTTCTAGGGAGTGGACTTTGTGAATCCTTATGTGTGGGGTTGAAGGAACTTGATAGTTAGGTGTGATATTGCTCAAATCCACCTCTTTATCTGAGAAATCTGCTTCATTTGAGTCTGAAGGGCCAGCAGTAGAATCATTTGGCCCAGCAGCAGAAAAATTTAGCCTAGCAGTAGAATGCTCTGTCTCAGCAGCACTATCATCAGCAGAAACATTTTGTTTTTCCTTTGTTCCTTCTTCCTTGTGTTCATCTTCAACATCTTCTTTAGCTTTACCAGAAGAAGATTCATCATTTGTTGAAGTTGAAGCCACACTGGTACTTATTGGCATCCATACATGATCTTGATTTGTCTCCTTGTCTAACCTTGCCTCATTTGTTGTTTGTGAACTTGAAAAATCATTAGTTTCTGCAACAACAGGCACATAATTCATAGAATGGGTTAATGACTCAAGATTAAATAGCCAATTAGGACCTTCACCTACTACATTGGATTTATGCTCTAAAAATTCCACATGTAGGTTTTCCTCTACTTTCTTAGTTCTTAAGTTGTATACTCTAAATGCTTTACTATTGAGAGAATATCCAACTAAGAAACCTTCATCTGCTTTTCCATCAAACTTTCCAAGATGGTCTAAGCTATTGAGAATTGTCACATGACATCCAAAAGGTCTAAGAAATCCTATTGCAGGAGTTCTACCTCTAAAAAGTTCATATGATGTCTTATTGTGAGGCTTGACAACTAAAACTCTATTCTGGACATAGCAAGCATGGTTGACTGCTTCAGCCCAAAAAGATATAGGTAGCTTAGAGTCAGCTAACATAGTTCTAGCAGCTTCAATTAGTGTTTTATTTCTCCTTTCAGCAAATCCATTTTGCTGAGGAGTTCTAGCTACACTAAACTCTCTCCTAATACCTTTTTCTTTGCAGAATTCATCCATAACTCTATTTTTGAACTCTGTCCCATTATCACATCTAATGACTTTTACTCTTTTGTCTACTAGGTTTTCTATCTCTGTAATGAAAGTCTTAAGGATGCTAGGTGTCTCATCCTTAGAAGCTAAAAAGAAAACCCATGTAAATCTACTATAGTCATCAGTAATAACTAGACAATATCTCTTATGTTGCATACTTCTAACATTTGTAGGACCAAATAAGTCCATATGAAGCATAAACAATGATTGATTGATAGAGTTAAAAATCTTGGGCT
Organism: Artemisia tridentata subsp. tridentata; assembly: GCA_021014915.2. Classification (NCBI taxonomy): domain Eukaryota; kingdom Viridiplantae; phylum Streptophyta; class Magnoliopsida; order Asterales; family Asteraceae; genus Artemisia; species Artemisia tridentata. The sequence goes on from CP139507.1 coordinate 368,355,157, forward strand.
TACAAGTGGCTTTGTGTTGTTTGCCTTTAAGACAAGCAATGCATGTTTGATCATTTTTAAATCGTTTTTGAGGTAAACCTCTTACCAAACCATTCTTAACAATCTGATTTATGGTTTTGAAATTAATATGACCAAGCCTCCTATGCCATAACATTGATTCATCCAATGTGGCCTTTGCAACAAGACAAGTTAAATCCTTTTTAGGAACAATGTTCTTCATGTCTACACTGTACATATTGCCCTTTCTAGGAATTTTAAGAAGCACTTGACTTTCATCAGGCATCTTAAAATCAGGAGAAAGCACAAGACATTCAGTGTCACAGAAAAGAACTTTGTTCTTTTTATCACACATTTGTGAGACACTAAAAAGATTATAATTTAGCTCTTGTACATAGTACACATCTTCAAAATCTAAATTTCCAGTTTTAATTATACCTTTACCGGAAATTTTGCCACCAACACCTCCTCCAAAGGTAACATAGCCACCATCTAATGTTTGAAAATCAGAAAGATAGGACTTGTTTTCTGTCATGTGCCTTGAACATCCACTATCTGAGTATCCTTGATCCTCTTGTTTATCAATTGAATGTTCCTGCACAGTAATAAGGAGTATTAGTTTCCTTTGGGGACCCAAGCCATTACTGACTTGGATCTGCCTCTTGCATCAATGAAATTTAATCTCTTAAGAACAGTTGATGCAACATTGGATTTAAGAATCCAACATGCTGAGGCCTTAACAACATTTGCCCTGTTTTCCCTAGCAGTAGTATGAACTACATGCTTAGCAGCAGAAACTGCTAGCTTTGTAGTTGTACCCTTTGGTTTCCAAACTTGTTTTTGGACCACTGCTCTTGTTTTAATGGGCCTTTGAACAGTTTTTGATGCATTTTTGTAAGTTGTTTTTGCATTTTTAACTGTTGGTCTTGGGTTAGCAATCATGAATGGTCTAGCAGCAGAAACTGCTTTTGTAACTGCTCTGGGTTTTGTTCTCTTAGACTTAGAGTGAAAGTGAGTTTGAGGAGTTTGCCTTTTGTAATTCTACCTATTGTTTTCATACCCAGATACCCATTTGTTACAGAAAGCTGCAAGATGATCAAAACTACCGCATGTGTAACAAGCTTTATTATAAAAGAAAAAGTCATCACCTAATTGGTTAGACTTGAGGCCATTCCAATTTCTTTGGTTACCTCTGGGCTTGCTAGTGGATCTATATTGTTCACAATATTTAACTGGTTGCCTGACATGTTTAATGTTTGATTTAGGCTTAACAGTATCCTTTTTGATCAATTTAGAAACCTTTGTTCCTTCTTTCTTAACTACTTCAGGTTTAGACATAACCTGTTCATCTTCATCATCATCAGATACCCAGTCTTCAATGACTACTCTATCTGATCGTCTATCAGAGGACACCTTTTCCTCAGAAAGTGAAGTTTTACTTAAACTTTCACTAACTTTCTTAGGCTCATCAACAACTAGCTTTATTTTTTTGCTGTACACCATATTGTAGCTCAGGTTGTTGAAATTCAGGGACACCTGAATTTTCTAGGTCAATCCCTGGGGGTTTAGGGATACCTCTATATGGAGGTGGGACACTCTTATATCCTACTCCTGACTTAGCTCTATTAATCACTTGACATTCTATCATGTTAGTCACACCTCTAGAAGCATGTTCTAGTGTTTGTGTAGTCAAGTGAATGTTTCCATTTTCCTTTTTGACCCTATCAAAAGCCTCTTTTAAAAGCTTAATTTCAGCATCTCTAAAGAATATGTCTTGTCTAAGAAGAGCTTTGTCATTAGAAAAAGGAAGTTCATTTTCTTTGTAGTATAAGATCTGCTTTTCTACTGATTCTAAACCACACTTATAATTAATGTAGTTTTGATGAGTTTTGCTTAGCTCTTTCTTTTGTTCATCATAATGTTTGATTAAAGTTTGTAATTCTTTAAGAGCAGTACAAGCATTTGAAAAAGCTTTATGAGATTGTACCTCAGTAGTAGAAAAAGCCATGAGTGACATCTGTGAAGAATCTTCTTCTTCATCAGCCATGAAACTCCAATCAAAACCTAGCCCATCAATAGCTACCATAGCTTTTGAGTTTGGCTCAGAAACCTCCCTTGTTTTGGATGTGCTTCCAAAACCTTTGTTCTTGCTATCCTGCTGCCTTGGCCTTCTACATTCTCTTGAGAAGTGCCCCATCATTGGCAGTTATAGCACTCTATCTTTGACTTGTCAAAACCAGCAGTATCAGTGTTGCTGATTAAGAGCTTATTCCCCGTCCTTTGATAGAACTTCTTGGCTCTCATGCTAAGAAGAGAAATTTGCCATTTTAGGTCCATTTCCTCCAGATCATCATCATTGATCTCTTGGAGGTCTTCATAAGTAAGCATGGACCCATCATTTCGACTTGTAAGAAATGCACAACAAGTCTTTTCATCCAAAATACCCATGGTACTGCTTGATGAACTAGCAGCACCAACACCATCAACAACTTTCACCTCTTCACTAGATTTTGAGGTACTAGGAGTTGACATAAATGCCATGTTCCCAATATTAGAACTAGTACCTCCACTTCTCTTCAAATCTTGCTCCACAATCTTAAAGTTGCTATATAAATCTATCAGCTCCATTGTATCAAGGTCTGGCTTGTTCTTCCAGACAACAACATGTATAGCCCACTCTTCTGGTAAGCTTCTCAGAAATTTTGAGTTCAAATCTTCTTGAGGTATTTCAACCCCAAGAATAGCAAGTTGGCTCACAATATTCTGAAGCCTATTAAACATATGGTCAAGAGATTCATTGTTTGTAGAGGAGAAGTTTTCAAACTGCTGCTTGAGCAGTG